>SWDT01000176.1:0-68160 GCA_009193035.1 Halicephalobus mephisto | reverse complement strand
ATCAAATATTTTTTAAAGAATTTGTTAATTTAAAAATTATTTAAAAAAAAGTAAAATTTTAATTAAAAATTTAAAAATTTATTTTTATTCTCTTCTTCAAAACCATAGGATAATTATTGATTCAAAATATTGACCAAAAATAAAATAAATAATATAAACAAAAATTTATATTACATTTTAAATAATATTACCACAAAGAAAGTAAAATTTTATTAACAAAACCGACAATTGAATATATATGAATCAAACACAATCGGGAAAAACTGTTTTTATTTTTTATAAAAAACGTATATATTTGGGCTCAGTAAAGAAGCAAAAAACGAAAATATCTGTGGCTAATGACAAATATTAGATAAAAAGTAAAATTTCAAAGAGCAGGTGCGGTTAGGAAACCTGACTTTTTTAATAAATTTTTAATCACGAATTATCAGGTATTTCTATATTTAAAATAATTTAAAGAATGATTTTATTAGAAAAAGAAAATAGTTTTATTAAAAACTGATTTTTATTAGGAAAAAAATAATTTAAAAAAAAAAGATTTATTGAAAACACCCACCACACCTTCCTCCCCCCCCACCTGATTTTATTGGAAAAACAAATTTTAAAAAAGTGGTTTTATTAGAAAAAGCAAAATTTTAAAAAAGGAAAAAAGTGGTTTTATTGAAAAAAGCAAATTTAAAAAAGAAAAAAAGTGTATTTTTGAGGTTGAAAAAAAAAACAATTTAAAAAAAATTTGATTTTATTAGATAAAAATATAATTTTAAAAATGTAGAGAAAAAAAAATGGTTTTATTGTAAAATTAATTTAAAAAAGTGGTTTATTGAAAAAAATATAATTTAAAAAGAGAGAAAAAGAAATAATGTTATTGTAAGATAACATAATTTAAAAAAAAATGGTTTTAATTTGTAAAAAATAAATTTAAAAAAAATCTAAACCAGAAATTGATTAATTTGGCATATATTTTGGAGGCGGCTCTTCCGACCAGCCTCGATTCTCAGACGGAAAAAAAGACAAACAAGTTTGTTCCAGGAGAAGCGAAAGCCCTCCGATTTTCCTGGTGAGAATAGCAAAAGTCTCGCACAATCCAGCACGCGCTCTTAGACAGACCGATTTTCCAAAATATTCTTTATGTTATGCTAGAAATATTTTATTTTTTTTTAAAGATAAAAAATAAAATAATAATAACTTTCCATAGTTTTTTGATTTCTCAAGGGGTATATAAATTGTATGCACATTATTAGGAATACTATCCACAATAACACGAAAATTGTTTGCTTGGGTTCATTGTGTAGATATTTTCCTTATTAATATATTTTTTCTTCCCAGTAATACTACCTGTTTTTCATAATTAAAATAAAAATAAATGGTTGCTTCAAAGAACATACAAATATTTGAGGATAATATAATTGGATTCAGGAGTTTCTTAAAGTAGGAATCAATAACTTTCTGTTATTGTCTTTGTTGTGGACGCATAATCCCCATGATCAGAGATATTCAGACATCGAAGATTCAACAGTCCTCCTCCTCCACTGAGGGGTAACAAAGGGAACACTTCGGTGTACCGGCAGTCCTCCCCGGGTGTAACTCTGATATTAATAATATTTGTTCCTATTTTGTATCGTCTCATTCTAAAAGACATAACAGTCTCAAAGATGCAATTAAAAACAATATATTATTAGTTAAAACAAATAAGGAAGTTTACGATTTGTTAGTTTTGATGCAGTATTAGAATTTCTACGAATAACCTGTTTTGAGAAAATACTTGATACAGTTTTAACTGAGGTAATTCATGAATACGTTTCCAAATTTGAGAGCAAGATTAACTTCAAATCAGGAGCAAGAGCTTCTAAAAGCTCATCATTCATATGAGATTATCTATTTCACTCTGCTGGATGATAGTTAATTGAAACCAGTTTCCTATTTTTTAATTCTCTTTATTTCCTCAGAAACTTTGGATTTTTTTAAATAACCATGATCGACACATTAGCATAGGTTATGTTGATTTGATCTAGTCAAATGTTGTAATTTGTCTTGAAAAAGTTCGATAAGTGTAAGTGAACCATGATTGACGATATTTAAGTATTTGTAATCTTTTTGATATTTATATCGTTGTAACTTCCGGAAGTGAGAGTTGAAGTAAAGGAATAGCGGAGAGAAAAAGTTTTCTATTGTAATTTAAACTACCCATATATGTCACTCCAATACCAGTTCCTCCTGTATTACTGTGTTGTACCAGAACCCAGTATTCAGGGAAGGTACCGTAGCAGGGCGACAACCTTAAGTTTCAATATGCATACTTGCTCTAAATTGGATACATTTAATAATAACTCAAATAAGCATAATTTGCAAATTTAATTGCTTCTGTGATGAGCTAACTCTAATTAGAAGTGTTATATTAGAAATCAACCTAGATTCAAGATTTTGTTTTTCCGTTTAAAATTATCATCAGAAAGTTGAAGTGATCTCTTCTGCTTCTTTTTCCTTCATTCGCTCTATTTGCTCGTGCAGTTCTTGATAGACAACTTGTACTTTCTTTAAAAAATAGATTTCATATATCAAATATATTGAAACTATTGAACAAATCACGAAAATAAACCACACAATAAGCACAGTGAAAATTAACTAATATTAATTATGAATATAACGAAGCCCACTAATATAGTGGATTTTTATATAAAAAGATAAAATTTCTAAAAAAACAGAAAATCAAATCATTGAATGTAGTTCATAAAAATATTTGAAGAGAAATCTTATGTCTTTATTATTTTATGATAACGAAGATGTCAATGAAAAATTGTTGAGGTGAAGTTCAAAAATCACCAAAAACACCATTAAAAATTCCCAATTAAAGTACTTTTTGTCCAAGTTCAGTTGCATATTGTTAAACTGTACGTAAAGGGTTTTATTTAATACAATCAAAAGGGAAAATTAACTTAGCATAGAAAAACAAGAAATTAAATGTAAAAAAACAAAGACTGTTAATTTTTTTTCAAAATTGATTTTTCGGAGAGAAAACGGTTATGTCGGGAATGAATACATGTACTTATGTATCAATATAATTACGATTAAAATCAGAATGGTATCAACGACGAAGAGTTGTTTTATAATCGATAGAATTTCAACAATTCTACATATCTCATAATAAACTGATATACGTATACTTTTATACATATGACTATTGAGTAAAACTACAATTCCTCAATTACTGAAATTACTGAAATTAATTACCTAATTCTTCAAAAAACTTTCTATTTTCATCAAACATCACTGCACATATTTCACATCCTTATGAACTCATCGACTTAATTTCAAGCTCATTGGCACTAAAAGCGTACGTCAGGTTTTTCCAGGACAATATTTTATTCATATTACCTATTCTGTTACATACCAGTTTTGAACGTAATTATATTGGACTTTAGTCATCTCACTGTATAATCACGTTTTCCTGTCTTTACAACAAATAGTCACCCAATAGAATTACGAGAGTTAAGCACCTCTGTTTTAAAGATTTCCTGCAAATCTCGGCTGTAATCTCTATAAATACACCACTTACATCAAACTCTTATTTTTAAACTTTACTTTTATTTAAATAGGTAAATGGCGAACAAACTTTGTCTCTAGACTGGAGAAAGTGTTTCGCCTCTGGAAGATCCCCGCCGAAACAACAAGACAAAGTAATTCTGGGAACTGTTACTTTGATTTTCACCTTGTTGGATATTACGGTAAATCTCCTGCTCGTCGTGGTTACCGTAGTAGGAAGGAAAATAAGAAATTGACTCAAGTACGGATTCTAAGTGCTCACATGTCTCTCGCCCACATTGGGTATGGTATGGTAAATACTTGGAGCTCTATTCCCTCTTTTACTCTCCAGAATTACTGTATTCGAATGACATTGTGGCTTCAGCAACAGCGTTTCTGAACACTCCATTCTACTTGGCTATTCTGTTTATGAATATCTCAATCGCTTTCGAGAGATTCAGTTTCTTCTTCAATTTGGAGTTCCACAAGGCCTTCAAAAAAACAATGCCACTTCTTGCTTGGATAGCTGCATTTGTCCTTGTGTTTTTGTCTGAACTCAACGGCTGTAGAAAAAGATTCAATCATATGATATTGACTTATACTTTTGAGTGCAGTAATTGTCGACTTGCTAAAAACTTTTCAACTCTAGATGTGTCTTTTTATCTGGCGGTCGTCGGTCCTGGAATCCTGGTGGCATTGTATATTTTTATTTTCATCAAGATATTCAAGCTGAAATGGGTGACTGGAAGTTACGGTAATGGTAGTAGCTCTAAGAATGCCTACGAAATAAAAATAGTAAGTTTTCGACCTTTAATTTCTTCAGAGACTGAATTTTATAATGACGATTTACAAATGATTTCAGCTGATCCATTTCTTTCTAATCTGCATTCTGCAGTGGATAAATGGATTGATGTTCCTGAAAGCTCCCGCAATTCTCGGATACACGTTTTGGAACGCCTTGATCATCAACCTAGCTGGATTAGTCAACGGCATAGTCTTCGGATTCTCGACTTTCGGAATGAGTAGAAAATTCAGGGCTCAGTTGTTCTCGTTTTTGAAGAAGTTCAAATTCTGTTTTGAAAGTAAACCTGTCTCCACCGCAGCAGTTGGCAGTCAGTCTAGAATTCGGATTTACTGATCTCATTTAGATTTTTCACAAAGTGAAAAGAAAACATACAGTGATTTACTTGATTTTAGTAAATATTTTATATCAATTTTAATTTGTATGATATTTATTCTAAATCTATTGGAATTTTGTAAGAGTTATAAAAATATATAGAAAGTACTTTTTTTTAATATTTATGTTTTTAAATCAATGTCACTATTTAATGAGGAACTATCATCTACTTATATTTTTATCTAAATCCTTTGATAAAAAGGTATTAAAAAACATGGTTAAAACTTAAATCCGAACATCACAACGTCATCTTATGTTCCTTATCTATTTTTATAAGGACATAGTCTTTGACATATTTCCTGTTCTCTTATTCGAAAAAAACCAATTAGATAACGATGATTATCTTCGAAAATGTATCTCACTATAAAAAATAAATTTCAAATTGCTATTTCGTGCAAAAAACGAATAAATCTAAAAATACAAATACAAAATGATAATATTCGTTGACCTTTCTGATTATTCACATATGAAGAATCTGATTTGTGTTAATTTTTTATTAATATTTTTAAAAATCACCCGAAAAGTCAAAATTTATATTTTTAAAAGTCACTCAGAAAGTCAAAATTTATATTTTTAAAAGTTACCCGAAAAGTCAAAATTTATATTTTTAAAAGTCACTCAGAAAGTCAAAATTAAATCAAAATTTATGTTTAATAAAACACAGATATCGAAAATGATTGATTTTTTTAAATATTTTCTTGCCATATATCAATTTTAAAATTACTTTTTTATATTTCACAACTTATATTTACAAAATAATTAACTTTGAACATATATTTCAAAAAATTGAAATTGATACCAAATTTATTTTAAAAGTTTAAAATTCTTTTTCCTTTCACTTTGACAAATGTAAAGTCGATTAATAAATTCGAATTCCAGTTTGAGTACCGAAAGCTGCAATGGAAGCGGATTTCTTCTGAGACCAAGGTTTCCAATTGTAAAACAGCGAGAACAATTGAGTTCGGAGTTTCTCACTCATTCCGAACGCCGAGAATCCGAAGACTATGCCGTTGACTAATCCAGCTAGGTTGATGATCAAGGCGTTCCAAAACGTGTATCCGAGAATTGAGGGAGCTTTCAGGAACATCAGTCCATTTATCCACTGCAGAATGCAGATTAGAAAGAAGTGGATCAGCTGAAATCATTTGTAAATTG
Source organism: Halicephalobus mephisto (assembly GCA_009193035.1). NCBI lineage: Eukaryota > Metazoa > Nematoda > Chromadorea > Rhabditida > Panagrolaimidae > Halicephalobus > Halicephalobus mephisto. Next base: position 62,309 of record SWDT01000176.1, on the reverse strand, counting down.
TCCTCATTCAATTTTTAATTTGCATAATGCTCCAAAACTTACTACTTTGATTTCGTAGGCATTCTTAGAACTACTACCATTACCATAACCTCCAGTCATCCATTTCAGCTTGAATATCTTGATGAAAATAAAAATATACAATGCCACCAAGATTCCAGGACCGACGACCGCCAGATAAAAAGACACATCTAGAGTTGAGAAGTTTTTAGCAAGTCGACAGTTACTGCACTCAAAAGTGTAGGTCATTATTATGTGATTGAATCTTTTTCTACAACCGTTGAGCTCAGACAAAAACACAAGGACAAATGCAGCTATCCAAGCAAGAAGTGGCATCGTTTTTTTGAAGGCCTTGTGGAACTCTAAATTGAAGAAGAAACTGAATCTCTCGAAAGCAATTGAGATATTCATAAACAAAATAGCCAAGTAGAATGGAGTGTTCAGAAACGCTGTTGCCGAAGCCACAATGTCATTCGAATACAGTAATTCTGGAGAGTAAATAGAGGGAATGGAGCTCCAAGTATTCACTATACTGTACCCAATGTGGGCTAGAGACATGTGAGCACTTAGAATCAGTACTTGATTCAATTTCTTCTTTTTCCTTCCGATTACAGTAACCACCACGAGAAGGAGATTTACCGTAATATCCAACAAGGTGAAAATCAAAGTAACAGTTCCCAGAATTACTTTGTCTTGTTGTTTCGGCGGGGATCTTCCGGAGGCGAAACACTTTCTCCAGTCTGGAGACGAAGTCTGAGTCGCCATTTACCTATTCGAATAAAATTGAATTTTAAAAATAAGATTTCGATATAATTGGGGCTATTACAGAGATTACCGTCTAGATTTCCGGTAAGCGTTTGAAATGAAGTTGATTAACCCTCGTAACTCTATTTAGAGATTGTTTATTAAAGGCAAGAAAACGAAATCACAAGACAAATTTATCATGACGAAGATTACGGTTCACAGAACACTGCATTGATCAAAGGTGTAACATGGATAAAATGAATAAGGTGGACATAAAATAAACCATTAATATAGACAAAAATAAAAAATAATATGGGCAAAAGTAAAATTAATAGAATAATATAAAAATCATATAGAATAATAAAAATGAATAAAAATTATATAAAATAATAAAAATTTTACAAAATAATAAAAATGAATAAAATAATAAAAATTAATAAAAATAATAAAAATTTTACAAAATAATAAAAATTAATAAAATAATAAAAATTAATAAAAATTTTACAAAATAATAAAAATGAATAAAAATTTTACAAAATAATATATATGGACAAAATGAATAAAAATGATACAAAAACAAGTAAAATAAATGAACTAAAAAATTATAAAAATTATTTAAACAGATAAAGTAGGAATAATATAAAAAATGTAAAAATAAGATATATTAAAAGTTTAAAAATTAAAATAGATAAAAAGTACAAAAATAAGCAAAAAAATAGAATTTAAAATCTGAAAATTTTCAATAATGATCAGATTCTAAAATTTGTTTTACCAAAGTTGACAATCAGAATTCAAAGTCGAAATTTGGAGTTTTCGTGTTAAGAAACATCTGTGGATTTTTCTATCTCGAAAATCAGTTTCATCTGAATTGATAGCTGAAACTTAGCTGGATTTTAAAATTCAAACATAAATAACAAGTTACGTTTCAACACAAAAAATTTAAATTTCAATCTTGAACTCTGACCGTCAACTTTGACAGTACGGAACCCAGGGGTTTTTCTTGATTGGTGGTCTCAGTATTATTTATGATGTCATCCTAGTGATCGTTGCATAGTATTGTTATTACTCTTCTGTGATGGATTTGCATCCGATATGATATGGACTTCCTCTAGGGGCAAAGTAGACACAACCTAACACATTCTGTATCTAACGACATTTCTTATACACAAACAGCGCTACAAAAAATTTAATTCCAAAATTACAGAATCACTACCACCCTGACAGGGACTTTCGTGGTGAAAGTTTGCATTCGGTTCCTCCTCAATGTCATTACGGTTTTTTACAGAATTATAACTCGTCCGATTTTTATTCTAGTATTCAATTTTTTGAATTTCATGATTATAATATTATTAATATTTATGAAAACCTAAAATTAAGATGTTAATTTTAAAAGCCGAAGAATGTAATGTAATTAAAAATTTAAAAATTTCTGTCTAGCCTACAATGTTCCATTTTTGTTAACACCTAATTTAAAAACGTTCGTACTTTTGTGCTACAATATTCAGAAAAAATGTATCCTCCATTTGTCTCCGTGACGACAAAAGCCGATAATGTTAAAAAAATGAGGAAAATACTCCGTTTCCTCAGTTCCCATACTTCCTTGTGTTCTTTGGTTTCCTTCTAGCTCATCCGACGTCATCTTTGAATTAATCGAGGAGATTCCCTAAGGGTCATTTCATTCGCAATACAGGATCTTTTGGTATAATTAATAATATTCAAAAATTCAAATTTTTTATTTATAAAATTTAATAACTTGGAAAATGTAACTGTAACTTTGATCAGAACGTTGAATTTTGGGATTTCAAATATCTTGAACTCACGTTCAGGAAATTGAAGCCAGTCCGGAACTATATTTGGCTTGAAAGATAAGTCGAAAGAATTCACAAAAACCCAAGCTCAAAGTCCTTCAGATGACTGTACGAGATTTCCTCTGTTAATTCCATAAGATTTCTCATTTTTAAACAAGTTTTCCAGGTGATTGGATTAGCTTAACACTTCAGTTGGAAAAATTAAAAAGCAAAAGTCCAAAACCAACGCGAGTCGAAGAAGAGGAAGTATCTTACAGCTTTTCAAACTGCCAAATGATAAACTCAAGCGAGAAATTCTGATTAGACAGCTTATTCGGAATTATATCTACCTGTATCGGCCACCATAACAGCTATGAACCCATCCCGTTTTCAGTTTTGTAAAAATACTTCGAAAACACTGAAATAATTAATTTAAAATTGAACCAAAACAAATATCTACCTTGAGGACAACTGGTAAGACTATGATCCTCAAGAGTTGTTATTTGTATTCTTAGCTCCAGTGTCGTTCTCCGAATTGAGATGGCTGAAGCTGAACAATTCCGTCAAAGGACATTCGGGTTTTTCTGGATTGAATATCTTCTTCACGTCGGCTTCCAAGTCATCTGGCAGACGGAATAATTTTCTAATTTCATCAACTTCCTGTAAGAAATTAAGAATATAAATAAAAAACAAGAAATCAAACCAGGCCGTTCATAGTCCTCAAAGCGTACATCAACGCCGTGTCCACGAGTCTGGCGTTGTTCACGTAGTTCGCAGCTTTGATGACTTCTTCGAATAATTTTGAATCTAATTTCTCGAATATTTCTATATCCTTATAAGTCAAAATAAAACCATTACTGTTCACAGGAGACACGTATTCGTCGTCGTCCATGTGATTATTGCAGAATTCGATCACGACTTTCAGGGCTTTGTGGTTCACGTCATGGACAGGAATTGATTTTTCGCCTTGGGAATGAGCTAAAATTGAAAAATAATGAAAATTGATATATGAAAACTTACTTAAAAGAGTGTCAAAGAGCTGACATTGTTTTAGAGCTTTTTCCCGGACGAAGATCTTCTTCCCGTCCGAAGTTTCTAGTGTGTAAACTTGACCTCGAGGATCCGGTTTATCTTTTTTTATTTTTTTAGGTGGACTAGACATCAATAAACAAAGCAATTGAAGGGGAATTACAAAATAAAAAAATTAAAAAAAATCGCAAAAGTTTGAAAATCATTCAACACACAACGCCAAATTGCGGGATTTTTTAATTTAAATTTCTACAGTAACTGAATAAAAATATTTATTACTAATGATACAACTCATAATTGACAGTGAAAATCAAAATTAAATAATTGTTTAAATTGTACAAAATTCCCTGAGAAAAGCTGTTAACAAATTTCGAAATGTTTAACATTTTCAAAAAATTACTGTAGGAGTGATTATGAAGGTTTTTTGATTTTTAAATTTTCCAGAATAATATTTAAAACAAAATTGAAAAATTTCATAGAATCTTTCAAAATTCAAAAGTTTTAATTTTTGAAACCATTTTTTTTGAAAAATATTTTCGAATTAGAAATCACATTTTCAAAAATTTTCAAAATTTGCATATGCAAATTACTATTTCAAAAATTTTATATTTGAATGGTACTTTGACTCCAAAATTTACATATTTAAATATGAATCATATTTTACAAGCTCTTGATCTTGAAACTTTTTCTAGGTCTTGAAGCGAATCTACAGATAAGTGGACGAACGGACAAATGGACAAACGGATAAATAGACAAACGGACAAATGGACAAATGGACAAACGGATAAATAGACAAGCGGACAAATAGACGGACGGACAAATGGACACATGGATGAACGTACAAATGAACAAACTGATAAATAGACAGATAAACGAACTAATAGACAGACAAATGAATACACAAGTGAACTAACGAACAAACTAATAAATAGATTAACAGAAAAATTGACAAAAGACAAATTTACAAACAGATAAATCAATTCGATATATGAAAAGATGTTCTTCTTCGATGGTATGTGGCATATTTTGTGGATATTTACCGACCAAAGGATGGTTTTCTGATCAACCTGCTGTCATTTCCTTAATTCGCAAAAATTAAAATAAACTAACCGACGAAATCCATGTTAACCTTTGTCGCACTTACTGTAGAAAACGGTAATCTTAAAATATCTAAATTTCTATTTCCAGAAGATCAATAATATCCCTTCAATCCTTATCCACTGAAAGATCCAGTAATTAAAAAATTACTTTTCTATTATAAAAATCAAAAATAATTTGAACACGAATTTCCGAAAATTTTACATTTCAAAAAATTCAAAGTTTTTAATTTTCGAACATTTTGAAAATTCAATTTTAAAAATTCCGAAACTTTTGAAAACTTTCTTTTCAAAAAAATTAAACCAATTACATTCCACTCCGATCAGCTTTCCTTCCCACAACCATGGACAGTCATTCCTTTTCGAAAACAATCAAAACCGATCCCAGCTGTAAAAACCATTCTAAAAGACTTTTCTTTCCGACAAAAATATTTAATAATTCCTGCAATAATTGCATTACAAACGTGGATCACTAATCCAACAATAAAAACAACAAGAGATCACAGTAGACCTTGTCTTATCAAGTCCTCATAGGTCCTTCTATTGACCACATTTCCTTTCGAGTCCTCACATTCCTCATCCAATTCAGGGTTCCAACCAGAGTCATTGCTTTCTTGAAGTTTCTTCCACAAAGCCATCGCATCTGAAATCTTAGTGATATTCGCAAAATGAGGAGTGTTCGGTATTCCTAAACATCGCATTCCATGAGAGTGACGCCATTCGGAAAAATGTCTGAGAAAAACTTTCGGACCTTTGTAGACTTGATTTCCGCAAATTTCACAAGGAAAAGAGAGATTCAAACCATGCAACTTATACAACCAATATGGAATCGGTTTTCCATCCCAACCAAGTGGAAGACCTTTAGGGTTGTACGGCATAGAATCATCTTTTTCAATATCTTCAATGATTTCAACTGCTTCTTCTTCTTCACTTTCGTCTTCCTCAACATAACCACGAGCTTGTTTCCTTTCAACATTGTCCTTAGTTGCTACACGTTCGTCTCCAACCAATTCAGCTAACCTAAAAATAATCATTACTTTTACATTTTTGATTGCAATGAGAAAAACAAAATCTCATAGACAAGTTATTAACAAAAACCCGATAATTGTCCATTGTTCAATTTAAATAACTGATTAACTAAAAAAATCATTCAAAAAAGATTCAGGGATTCAGAAATGTATTCACGGAAGTTTTACACTTAATTCGGGAGTTCGTTCATATATGATTTAGACTTATCTATAGAAATTAGATTCATACAAGAATTCACTTAGAAAACTCTAATCCTCATCCACAGGATGATTTAAACTCAAAAATACATCCAAAATGATAGGAATATTAAATCTACAAAGATTCCTATAGAAACCCTTATGACGAATTTCAATGAAAACTTAACCAAAGACTACATTACATTAGTTAAACTTAAACAACTTACTTGTAGATTCTGTATTCAAGCTGTGCAATGACCTTCTTTCTTTTTTCCTCCTTGTCCTCCTCTGGTTTCTTCAAATCCTTCAAGTCACCTGCTGGTTTATTTTTAGCAGCAAACAAACGTTCTGCTCGTTGCTTCAAAGTTCTGAAAGCATTAAAAATTAACTAAAAACAAACACAAAACTCACCCTCCACATTTCATGTTCAAAGCCAATAGTGCCTGTTTCAATCGCTCAAGTCCTAGAGCTTCTAATTCTTCTACAGAATTGTACTTTGTCAAATCCAAAGCTTCTGCAGAATCGCTGGGCTTCTTCGTGGACTCCCATCCAGGAGCCGTTCCCTTGTTCCATTTCAATTCAAATTCCTTGTCCGTATTTTCGAGTTCTTTTTCAGTGTTGATCAGCGGTTTAGATCTGTGCAAGAAATCCAGAAGATAATTTGACAAGTCTGTCAGATATTCCTTGTATCCTCCAGTTTTTTTAGTTGGATCCAGTGGAATGTCGAACAACCGGTCGAATGTCGTTAGATATGTGATGTAGGAAACTTTCTGGAAGGATAAATGTAATCGTATTATTAAAAAACTAGAAATAAGTCAAAATATTTCCGTTATACATTTTTTAGAATCTAAAGTAGTCTAAAAATAATTTTAATTTCACAACTAATTGTATTTTATGAACAAAAAATTATTTTTTTTTCATTGAATTATCTCAACAAGAATTTTGAAGTTTTTAGGAACTAAAATAGCCTACGTGATAATTTTGATTTTGCATGACAATCATCTTGTAATTTTATATAACTTCAAAATGAGTGGTGCATTACGAAAATTCAAAATTAACACTTAACAAAAGTCTCGAGATGGATTTCCAGATTTTTAAAAACTAAAATAGCCTACGCGATGGTCATTTCGTAATCTTACAATTTCAGAAACATATTCTTCCCGAATTAACTTAGAACTTTCCAGGTTAGGGCTATATGAAGTATAAAACCATGTCTACATCCTAGGATTAATTTTCATATATGAAAGTCCAGTATGCATTGAAGAAATAACAAAATACAGTATTTTGTCGGGACTGGTTTATTTTTTATAAACAAATAAAACCAACCTTGATTCCTTTCAGATTGATGTACTTGTTGTAGATTACATGAAGATCCAAAAAAAGCCCATAACCTTCTTCGTCTGTGAATTTTACAGTTTCTTTTTCGATTCTGTCCGGATCCTCGACGAAATTATTCATTTTCGAAAATTCCAACATCAGTAGATTAGCAGGTTCTCCTTTGCTCGTTCTGTGGTAGTCCTTGATGGCTTTTAATCTGGCGTAGTACTCTGCGAAGACACCAGGACCCGAGATCGCGTTTAATTCCTTCGCTCGTTCCCCGGATTCGTCGTGGTAGGCTTGGATCAGCTTCCGAGTGGCTTGATTATGTCGATCGATGAGTTGTTTTACTCGATGATCACTGTTAACTTTTTCTTTTTGCTGAAGAAAAATTAAAATTAAAAAATTTAGAAAATTCGATATATGAAATTCAAAAACTTACGGTTTTCTTTTCTACCAACATGTCCCGAACAATAGCGTCGAGACAACGCTCCCTTTCCTCGTGCCATTGTCGTTGATTTTCGAATATGGATTCCATGATGACAAATTAACAGAATTCCGAATTTGAAAAAAAATAAACTCAAAAACGAAGGAAAACGATTTGCCAGTTTTTCCAATTTCGATATTTTCGTTATTCACATTGCGCCAAGCGGTCTTTCGACAGAAAATTTCTTCTCGAACCTTTCCGATTTTTGTTTTATTTTTCATCTCTTTGTTTCTAATTTTGAGTTTTCTCAATCTTTACCCGTTTCAGCCGATTACTACACTATGGCCCTCTCTATTCCTCAATCTTTCCAAGGACGGTTCATGAAAGAAGGAGCTAGAGTAAGTCTCAATTTTCAACCCTAACGTGACTCTACGTCGCTCCTTTTAGGCCTTCAAAGGTATCGATGAAGTCGTCCTTAGGAACATTGAAGCTTGTTCGGAACTCGGAAACCAGCTCAAAACAGTGTTTGGTCCAAATGGTAGTTTGTTTTTCGGAGTTTTCATATATCAATTGATTTTAGGAATGAACAAACTCATCATCAACGACATCGAGAAAGAATTTGTGACTACTGATGCTGCTACTATCATCAGAGAACTCGATGTTGTCCATCCGGCCGCACAATTACTCGCTTTTGGCGCGCAGTGCATCGAGGAAGGTCCTGGTGATGGAGTGAATACTGGTGTGATCCTCGCTGTCGCCCTTCTTGAAGGAGCCGCCGAGCTTATTCGAGCTGTAAGTTACATACCTCAGTAGTGTTTTACCTTCCTATTTCAGGGACTGAAACCAGTGGAAGTTATTGATGGATATACCGAGATCCAGAAGTTGCTAATGGAGAAGATTGACAGCTTTGTGGTTGCTAAAGCTACTGAGCTTCACAATGTGAGCGAAGTCAAGAAGTATCTGAAAGCTTCTGTCATGTCTAAGCAGCTTATCCATGCCGAGAAGATCAGTGAATTGGCCGCTGGAGCTTGTGTCCAAGTTGCTTCGAAAACGGGAAAAGCCTTCAATGTGGACAATATTAGAATGGTCAAAATCCCAGGAGGAACTGTCAATGACTCCACCATTGTCAATGGCATGGTTTTCCATCGGGCAAGTGAAACTGATAGAAGAAGCGTCGAAAACGCCAAAGTTGTTCTATTTGCTTGTCCTTTCGATGTTCTGCAAACTGAAACCAAAGGAACTGTCCTACTGAACAATGCAGATGAATTGATGGAGTTTAGTGGAAATGAGGAAAAGGAAGTGGAGAAGCAAGTCAAGGAACTTCATGATGCTGGTGTCAATGTCGTCGTTGCTGCTGGCAAATTTGGCGATCTCTATGTTCATTATTTGAACAAATACAACATCATGGGTGTTCGATTAGTCTCCAAGTTCGATCTCCGTCGACTTTGTAGAATGCTCGGGGCTCCAGCTCAAGCTGCCATTTGTACGCCATCTTTGGAGCATATTGGTCAATGTGACAAAGTGTTCCAAAAAGAATTATCCGGTCAACAAACAATTGTTTTTGAGAAATCCGGTCAAACAGGATCTATCGCCAGTATTGTCATTAGAGGAGCTACAATTCAACAGATGAACGATGTTGAACGGGCTCTTGATGATGCTATCAACAACTACAAACTTCTTACAAGAGACAATAGACTTGTTGGAGGTGCTGGGACTTTTGAAATTCAAGTTGCTCGGTATGTTGAGTTCTTGGCTAACAAGAATTCCACTGTTTCTCAATACGTTATGCATAAGTTTGGACAAGCTTATCAAAGTCTTCCGAAGCAGCTCGCTAAGAATGCTGGACTTGATGTAAGTTTATTTTTGGTGACTTGGTTTAATTGGATGTTGTAGGAAACCCAAACTCTTGCTTTGTTGATTGCTGAACAAAAGAAGAGTAACGAATATGTTGGAATTGATATTTTCGAAGCCGGGAAATACCTCGATGTTAAAAAAGAGAACATCTATGATGCTTATCTTGCAAAAGTGAAGGCTATCGAAGTTGCTGTTGATGCTGCTATTCAGATTTTGCGAGTTGATCAGATTATCATGGCTAAACCAGCTGGAGGTCCTAATCTTAATGCTCCACGTCCCCAGGATCCTGAGGGCAATGATGACGGAATGGCTTGAACTCATTGAATCTGGATCTCTGTCTTAATTGTTTTGTTTTTTGAGACTCCCGATGGCTTGTTTGAATTTGATTTTAATATTTCTGTAAAAGAATAATGCTTACGTAAAATGTGTTACACTTTGTGTCACAAAATATTTTGTGTTCAAATGACGTGGACGCGATTGCACAATGTTGGGTCTTTCTAGTGCTTTAAATAAGGGTAGACTGGTGGTTATCATTGAGGAAATTGGAGATGGCTGCAGTAGATTTGGACAAGGAAATTGTTCCACTTTTGAAGTTGGGAAAACTTCTAGAGTACTTGGAGGATCGGGAAATTGATGTTTCTCAGGTTTGGATTTTTGTTGTAACCTTTTTTTTGATGTTCTTACAAAACATGAATTTTTGTAAAATTTTAACTTTTTTATAATTTCTAAAATTAAATATTTTATAATATTTTTTTGATATTTTTGAAATTAAATATTTTACAAGAATTTTGTAGTTTTTAAAATTAAATATTTTACAAGAATTTTGTAGTTTTTAAAATTAAATTTTTAGTTGGAATGTTTTCCAAAAGTGGAATTAATCAGTGACGGAAAGGGCTACTCCTCTAGAGTTTCGAAAATAGTTTTTCTGTTTAAAAATGGAAAAACTGATTCAATTATCATTAAGGTTGGAATATAGTTTTTGTAAAAATTTGAAATTACAGTAATTTTTAAGATTCCAACAATCGATATTATTTGTCCTTCTGAAGCAGGAAATGAAAGAAGAAACTTCATTTTTGAAATGATTTCTGTTCTTCATTTTAACGAAATTTGTTTTTTCCGGATTCTGAAGGACTATGGACAGAATCTGGAGTTGAAAATTCCGAAGTTTTATTATGGAAAAGAAATGACGAAAGAGGATTCTGGGATGATTCTGATGGAAGACCTCTCGGAGAAATCCAGTAAGGAAACCTTCACCGGACTCAAGTTTTTGACAGATGAACAGGTTAGTTTTGTTCGTAAATAAATTTACATATTATAAAATGTTGGATCGGGCACTATCTATTTGAGTGGAAGCTTGTATACTTTTGGTCCCGAAGGGAAGTACCCTGAGGACCAACGAAAGGTGTACGATTATGCACCAGCGGAAATTTAAGAAGATTGCGCAATATTTCGTAAGAGTTGTTTTATATTTCGTACTTTCAGCTATATAAAATTATTTTATACATTTCTCATCTATCTATGGATCAGGAACCTCTAATCACGATCCGACATAAATTAACATAAAAGATCAAATTTGAATTTATTTGAAAATTAAACATTCAATATTTTATTTTACAAAAATTGACGATTAAAATTCAAGATCGAAATTTGGACTTTTTGCTTTAAAATAATATTCGAAAAATTTTTATTTAGAAAAGTTAATTTATTTAAATAAAAAATTCCAATTTGATATCTGAGTTTTTTGAATGTTAATCCGATTTTGAAGTTTATTTCATCGAAATTTAGACTTTTCGTTCTAAGATAATATTCGAAAATTAAAAAAAAATATTTTACCTAAACTGATAATTGGAATTTGACATCTGGATTTTTTGGATATAATTTTTTATAAAAATTGATAGTTTGAAGTCGAGATTAGGATTTTTGGAACTTTCTGGAACTATGTGAATCCTAAATTTCGTAATTTTCAGTCTCGATTGGAAAATTCTCAAAATTTTTGTCGAGACAATTTTTCAAAAATTTCGGACATTTTTACTTTGCAGACTGTAATTTTGGAACTACATGAACATAAAATTTCAGTTTTGATCTCGATTGGGAAATTCGCGTCGAGATAATTTTTTAATATTTGCAAAGATTATTTTTATAATGTGGTTTTCAGATAAAACAAGTAATTACGGAAATTTGCAAAATTCAAGTTCTGGGCTTCCAAGTGGATCAACTGGAAGAAAAAGTTGGAAAGTTAGAGTTCTTTTATTCTGCTTTAATTCAGTACTGTAAGCACTATACTTCTCAATTAGAAGAGCTGAAACTTCCTTTTATGACGGAAGAAAGGCTTCAGAAGGTTTATAAACTCGCCAACAGAACCTTCATGGACAGAAGAAACGTCTCGAAAAATTGTAAGAATTTTGTTTTTTACCGTACTGAGATTTATAAAATAGTCGACATCAAAATCAAAGTTAAATTGAATTTTCACAAATCAAATGAATAAGTCAGGTTGCCACAATGTTGCGAGCAAGCTGCGGATTTTATTTTTACTTTGATATCGACTAAGCTGGCTAAATGTTGCGAGCAAGCTGCGGATTTCATTTTTATTTTGAAATCTTCATAAATGTAAATATAAAAATATTTGCCGATTTGTCACAATGTTGCGAGCAAGCTGCAGATTTTATTTTTACTTTGATTTTATATTGATCTCTTTGTGAACTTGGACACAGTTTGAAATTAAGAATTCTAAAATAATCTAAAAGTTTGTTTCGAAATTATTTCAAAAAAATATTTATTTTTGATTTTTTACAGTAAGATTATGTTTGATTTTTTTCAGTGAATCTGCCTCTCGTGCTTATCCATGACGATCTCTGGCGTGGAAACTTAATTTTCAATGATGACGGAAATTTAGAGTCCGTCGTGGATTTCCAAGTGGCTTCTCCTGGATGTTTTGCAGAAGACTTGGCAAATTTGCTTTCGATGGCTCTTCCTGGAAAAGAACGAAGAATCAAAGAAAAGGAATATTTGGAATTTTACAGAAATCAATTGTTTGATCTTCTTCCAGATGGAAATCCAGAAGCGAAAAAACTGTCGAAAATGACTTTAGAGGATTTAGAAAAAGCCTACAAGGAATGTCAGAAGACAGCTCTGTTCCACGTCATCATGACTTTGATGAACTACAACTCAAAGAATCCGGGAGATTCAGATTCCTCAGAAACTAAGTTGGAGGAGATTCTGAGATGTCTTCTGGAGGATATAGGCTTCTGATTTTTGTTGAAATTTCACTTTTTTGAAATTTTAGGAAAGTTTTGTTCCACTTTGTGATCTTGATAAATTATAATTTGCAAAATTCTTTAAATTCAAATTTTTCAAAAGTTAAATTGAAAAGTTTTCAAAGATTCTGATTTTTGAAATTTAAAGATATTTCGAAAATTTCAAGAAATAAATATATTGCATTTCATTATTATTTAAATTTTACAAAATTCATGAAATTTAGATTTTTCAAAAAATTTTTTAAGATTCTGATTTTCGATTAAAAATTAAACAATTTAAAAAACAGAAAATTTAAAAAGTAATTTCAGTTTATTTCAGCATAACTTGGATTAACTGTACTTCAGAATCCAAAAAATCCAGATCTTTTGAAAATGAAATAAAACATTTAAATTTAAATTTTATTTAAAAAGTTTTAAATTTTCACTTTTTAAAGTAATTTTATTTCGAAATTAACGAAATTCTCCGAAAATGAGATTAACAGATATTTTGGCCTTCTGATCATCGATTAAAATAAGATCCACGTTTATGAAATTCGAGACGGATTAGAGAAAGACTAACTTCTGATTCGAGACAAGTGTCTTTCAAGTCCTGTGCGCAAGACCGAAAATTTTCGAAAGTCGATCCAAAAATGGTGAAACTGGCCAAAAATAACTTTGAATCTAACATGCATCTAAATATTTAAAATTTAAAAAATATTATGAAATTTTCCTTTTGGACTCAAGTTGATCTTGCTTTTGTTAAATTAATTCAAAAGTTTAATCTTCCGAATGTCTATCGGTCAAGACTGGAAAGCTCGCAAAAACCGGCTCCAGAAAAGCGGATAAAAAGTTGAATCAAAAATTCTCCGCTTTTGACAAACCGGGTCATTTTTTTTTCTCGAGATTAAATAAAAGAAAATAAACAAGGAAGGTATATTTCTTAAATCCAAGGAAGTCTGCTTTGTCATTTCAGAGACGGTGATCAAACTCCAAACATTGGAATTTTTGTTTCAAAACAGGACTTACAGTATCCTCTACAAAAAGTTTTAAGCAATTTTAAAATAAAAAAAATAATTTCAAACATGAATTTAAAATTTCAAAAATAATTTAAAATAAAGTCGAAATTTTATAAAAGAAATTAAAAGTAATTTTACGGATAAATTTAATTTCAAAAATAATTAAAATTAATATATTTATATTTTATAAATCTTAATAATTAATAAATGAAGCAAAAAAAGTTTGAGTAAAATTGAAAAAATTCTAAAATTTTGTTTTCATTTTTAATTTTAATGATTTAAGTTCAAATTGAAAAAAACTTTAAAATTTTGTTTTAATTCAAAAAATTTTAATTTCAATACTTTAAGTTCAAATTGAAAAAAATCTTGTCCTAATCCGGAAAATTCAAAATCCGATTCTTGTCAAAATTGAACAATGATGACGTAAAAGTGGTCAAAATCTGGAACTTATGAACACTCATCAAAAATACTTGAAGTAGTTTTGTCCACTAGTGATCTCGAGTACTTGAACGCGATGACAAAGCAAATCTGTTTGGATTTTGCAAATCAAAAGTGATTTTTTATGAAATAAGAAGGAATTCAGATGGGAAATTTTGCAGATGTAATTAGAAACGTAGGATTCAAGAGGATTAGGATAATTCTGATTTTGAAAAAACCCAAAAAAGTAAAAAAGTCAAATATTGCGAACAAATTTTAAAATTTCAAAAATGAAAAACTTGTTTTTCTACAACGATTATTCGTCTTATTTTGAATTATTGTATTTTTAAAATTAATTTTTTAGAATTTACCGAAATCTTTGAATTTTTCTAAAATTCCTTTCGAGACAATTTCGAAAAAATATTAATTATAAAAAATTTCGAGAATTTTTAAAATTATTTTTACTTTTTATTTTTATAACATGAAAAGCGTTATTGGCATTCATTCACTTTTTGGCAAAGATTCAAATTTGGGAATATTCACATTTCGACAAAACTTAATTTAAAAGATTTTTTGAATTAGAATATTCCAGAATCCAAGAGAATTTCCGGAATTGTTTGAAATTAGGAATTCTCGAAATTTCCAAAAATCCGTGTTGAGACTATTTCGTAACGATGGTCGGTGTGAATTTTTATGACATTGTAATTTTAGAAATGTTTATAATATCTTAGAAATCAATTTCAGGACTATTTCGTAAGAATGATTTTTTTTTGTTTTTACAATACAGTAATTTTAAGATTTTCTGGAATATCTTAGAAATCAGTTTTGAACATCATTCATTTCTGGTTTTCATGAAAGCACTTTCCTGAAAGTGTCTGAAGTGTCCAGGAAATTCTGCTCGAGACCATTTTGAAGAACATTCATTTCTAGTTCCTATAACGGTGCATTCCTGGGTTCTTCGAATACTCTAAAAGGTCGTTTCGAAACTATTTCGCAAAGCCATTCATTTCTAGTTTTTACAAAAACACTCAACTTCCTGACTTCCAGGAAATTCCCTTCGAGATTTTCCAATTAACAAATGTTTTTAATTTTTATGATGCTATTTTGGGACTTATATCATGTTTGTTTTTTAATTTTTTATTTATGTTAACACTTTCTTTGATTACCAAAACCACTTAAATTGTCTTTTTTGTTCTTTCATAGACAAGAGAGTTGGATAAAAAATAGTGGTGTCGAGGATAGATTTGGAGATGGGAAAAAACTCCCGCCAGAAGGAATAGTTTTATTTTACCCGAGTAGAAGCTTCTTGAGCCGATCGCCCCGAGTGCGACAAACTCGAGTGTGCAGAAAGGAGCCGCCACGATCCTCTTCGAATTGAGGAAAAATTATTTTAAGCGGAGATGAAAAAGCTCTGTTCCTCTCGGTCAGTTCTCGGTCAATCCAGAGTAGCCATCAGATCGGGATCATCGTAGACGAACAAACGGTCCATCCAGAAGAATAACAAGATCAGTCTCAAAAAATAGAGGCGGGTCTGGAGTAAGAAAGAATTTTTGTCATCATCAACAGCTTCATCAAAAAAACGGACAGTGGGGGCTTGTGGATCCTCTCCAGAGACAAGAGGAGGAAAAGTAAGCTCTAAAAGTGGACAGAGCTCGTATATAGTCCAGACTTGTCTTTGGAACCGATTTATTCCTCCCCTTAGTCCTGATTAACTTTTAAAGTTCGTCATTGCTTTCATTTTATTCATTTTGTGCGGGTGACTCGACTTCTACAGAAACCCTTTCAGATTTGACTCCACAATGGCACGCTTGATAGCTGCTGTTGCTTCTTTTTCCGTCATCCTCTTCTTCTTCGGCAACGTTAACGCCCAATTTTTCAACAACTGGGGTTGTGGGTGCCAGCAGTGCCCTTGCAGCAACAGTAACAGTGGTGGTCAGATCATCGTCCTCCAACCCCAGGATTCCAACAATAACTGTGGATGCCAGCAATGCCCATGCCCCACTTCCTGTGGATGCAGCAGCTGTCCCTGCAACAGTAATAGTAACAGTGGTCAGATTATTGTTCTTCAACAAGATTCTAACAACAACTGTGGATGTCAACAATGTCCATGTCAAACTTCCTGTGGATGCAGTAGCTGCCCTTGTAACAGCAACAGCAACAGTGGCCAGATCATCGTTCTCCAACAAGACTCCAACAACAACTGTGGATGTCAACAATGTCCCTGCCAGACTTCCTGTGGATGCAGTAGCTGCCCCTGCAACAATAATAATAACAATGGTCCGATTATTGTTCTTCAACAAGACTCCAACAATAACTGTGGATGTAATACTTGTCCATGTCCAACATCTTGTGGATGCAGTAGTTGTCCTTGTCAAACTTCCTGTGGATGTAGCAGCTGTCCTTGCAGTAACAGTAACAGTGGTGGTCAGGTCATTGTTCTTCAACAAGACTCCAACAACAACTGTGGATGTAATACCTGTCCTTGCCAGACTTCCTGTGGATGCAGTAGCTGCCCCTGCAACAGTAATAGTAACAGTGGTCAAATCATCGTCCTCCAACCTCAGAATTCCAACAATAACTGTGGATGTCAACAGTGTCCTTGTCAAACTTCCTGTGGTTGCAGCACCTGCCCTTGCCAAACTTCCTGTGGATGTAGTACTTGTCCATGCTCAGGAAGCAACAGTAACTCCAATCAAATCATTGTCGTCCAATCTCAGGATTCCAACAATAACTGTGGATGTAATACTTGTCCATGTCCAACATCTTGTGGATGCAGTAGTTGCCCTTGTCAAACTTCTTGTGGATGTAGCAGCTGCCCTTGCAGTAACAATAACAATGGTGGTCAGATTATTGTTCTTCAACAAGATTCTAACAACAACTGTGGATGTCAACAATGTCCCTGCCAGACTTCCTGTGGATGCAGTAGCTGCCCTTGCAACAATAATAATAACAATGGCCAGATCATCGTTCTCCAACAAGACTCCAACAATAACTGTGGATGCAATACTTGTCCTTGTCAAACTTCTTGTGGATGCAGTAGCTGTCCCTGCAACAGTAATAGTAACAGTGGTCAGATTATTGTTCTTCAACAAGATTCTAACAACAACTGTGGATGTAATACCTGTCCCTGCCAGACTTCCTGTGGATGCAGTAGCTGCCCTTGCAACAATAATAATAACAATGGTCCGATTATTGTTCTTCAACAAGACTCCAACAACAACTGTGGATGTCAACAATGTCCATGTCCAACATCTTGTGGATGCAGTAGCTGCCCTTGTAACAGCAACAGCAACAGTGGCCAGATCATCGTTCTCCAACAAGATGCCAATAACAACTGTGGATGCCAACAATGTCCATGCCCAACTTCTTGCGGATGTAGCACCTGTCCTTGTGGAAGTAGCAGCAACAACTGTGGTCCAGCTCTTTGTTCTCTCGCTAGTCCTCCATCGAACTGCAACTGCAACAACAACGGTGGTACGATCTTGTTGATCCCCAGCAATAATAATAATAATTGTGGATGTAGTAGTAAGTTATCCTCAATATCAATTAAACCTTACTTCATTATTTCAGATTGTGGTTGCTAATCCTTCTCGCTCCGGAAAATCGCGAGAATCCACGACGAATGACAACTGTGAATAGCAGTTGTATCAATTTCAACTCTTAATTTAGTAATTTATAATGCTTTCTTAGTCATTGTAATGTCAAAAGTATCCTCAAAGGGAGATAAAATGAAAAAATCAAAATTCGTGCGACATGTTTTTTATTTTTGTGCTAGATTTAAACTCCATATATTTGATTTATTGGTTTAATCCTCCGTTTTCTTGAGACACAATTGATCTTGTAGTCTATAAAAATTTGCAGATTAAGCTAAATAAGAACGAATGAGAAGAAATTCAAAAGGGAGACTAAGGTAAAGCGGCTGAGTAAAAAAAAATAGTGTTTGTTTACTCAATTATGATCGAACATCAAAAATAATATTAAATAGATTAAAGTTGAAAACTCAATCGAAAAGTTGTTATATAACTATAATAATAGTAATTCTTGAAATATATGCGTTTTGTGAAAGGATTCAGTAAGATTCCATCATTCATATATTGGAGGATTTATCGAAAGTTTTTAATCGGACGTTGTAGATTTCAAGATTAGGATAACATAATAAGCAGAATCTTCTACCTCAAATCAGCATTATAAGATATCAAAATTTTAAATTTTAAAACTTTTTGAAAATCTCACAGCAACGTTGTTATCTTACTCAATTGTAATATATGAATCAATTGAATGAGTAACTTTTGAAAAGATTCTTAACTCGAGATTTAATATGGTTAATGTCAATGGAACTTTCAATAATAATAACAAAATACAACAATTGTCAACGATATTGAAAAATTTAACTTGTAATTTTCCTTTTTTGTGATTATATTTTCATTTCACTGTCTATTATACATCAGTTTTACTTATTTTCAAAAATTTGGATTTGAAAGCATTTAAAATAAAAAATGTAATAATCAACAAAAAAATGTTATTGCAAATAAGGACAAGAGCAACATCAAAGACCATTTCAATCGTACTTTTCTAAAAACAAAGTCAAGAGATTTTTCAGTCAAATGTAATTTTTGCAAGTAGCACTTGAAAAAAATGAAGTGAAGGATTATTAGACTTATAAGAGCAAGAACAAAAATATCATGCATGTCTGTAGCAGGATTCATTGAACATAAAGATTTGATACAGTAAGAGAGGAAACATTCAGAAGAACAGAAGACAAGAGTCATAGTTATACTAAGACAAGTTTCTACTGTATTTAAATAATTACGAAAGATCTGAATCTTTTTTAAGAACTCGAATTTAAAAAATATTCAAATATCACTCCTACAATTAATTTTACTGTATTCTATTTTATCTGGCATGACAATTATAAACCTTCTATCAAACTAACTCAAAACCCGATTTATGATTTTACAATTACAGTAAAACATTTAACGGAAAATGAATCTAATCAAGATGAGGCAAGAAATATCTGCATACGATCAAATCAAAGATTCATCTTTAATAGATGTTATATTGAATCAAACATAAGTTTATCTAAAAGTCGTAGTAAAATTCAGAAACACATACACTAATTTGAAGCTTAAGAATATTATTTATAGAAATACAAAGGAAAACGAACTTGATAACAATCATAGCTTCTTCGTTCTCTTCTACATAGGATATGCAGAGTTATGATGATTATTTGTCTACATATCCTAGATCAGGTTGAACAAACCGTCAGAAAAGTTCAAAATTACCATTAAATGTTTCGCAGAAAACTGAAGTTTAGATGTTTTCTAGCTATTTAATAAAGCATACTACTAACTTTCTCAAGACCATGATACTACCCAAATTCAACTTTGATAACAATCAATATAACAAGAATACAATCGACAATAAAGTGAATTATTGTCAATGAACTTCCTCATTGAAGATTCATATATTTATGTTTCATGAAATGCTAAGGAATGGAAATATATGACAAGGTTCTAATTATGTTTGATGAATATATTCTAAAAACCAAAATTACAAAAGTATGGAATTTGTTAAGAACGAAAATTATGTCGGAAATACAAAAAATCACTATGCATATACTATCTTCACACCTCATCTTAGTTCCTCGGACATTACAAGTGACTTGTTCATATGAAGAGGAAGAATACACCGGAGATAAGAAAACCACTTGAGATTTTTATTTAACAGCAGTATTGAGTTTTTATAAGGAAATGATAGCGTTACACTCTGAAAGCTTATAATCACTTATGATTAAAAAAATTCATTATCATATTACAATCTTCAAATCTATGTAATTCAGTGATGAATTTTCTTTGCTTAACTCTCTAGAAGACAAAAGATGATATTTTATTGGATTTCTTTATATAATTCACATACTGTAGAAAATACCGTAATCATAAAACAATAGATTAAAGTCTAAATTGCAATTTGTCTACTGTCTTTTTTGAACTTTGTTCACAATAGAGTCAACAAATAAACCATTTTTAAACTCAGTCGACAAAAGAGCCGAGAAGAGCGTCCAACTTTTTTGTTACAAAGGTAAATCCAGGAACTAATTTCTATTAAAGTGCACTTAAGTCTGTAAATACTAGAAATCTCTAATTAAACACAGTTTACAGAATCATTATTATTCCATTCAAACTTTTTCTTGTAATTCTTATAAATTAAGTTTCTCAGTCTTAATGTAACATGGATCTAGGAGTTTTTTACACGACAGAAATCCGGTACAAGTTATGAGTGGGGCCACAAAAGCACAATGGTTCCTGTTTGGTACTTTATTGACCTTACAGAATTTCAGACAGTCGCAAGTTCCAGATTTTGTCCTTGGATTGATGGTTTTTATTTGATCGAAATACATGACTATTGGATTTTCAAATTCCTAGTCATCTTTTCGGTTGAAAAATCAAAGTCCAATTCAATTATGAACATAATTCAGAAGTACAATATTCTATTTACAGTAACTTCACTTCTAATCCGTGTTTCTACTACAGAAAATGAGATTAGTATCTATACGAAGTTTCTGATAACTTCAAGTTCGCTGATTTATAAACGTAGATGAAGTTTCGAATCACAATCAACTTAAAAAAGAACAATAATGTTTGTAGTTTGTGATTTAATGTTTTCCTATTACCATTGAAAAAATGTTTGCTGTGGATTAAATCTGTTACGAAGTATAAAATCCTTGACAAATTCGCTTATTCATCGGCAAACGTGGAAGTTTGTGTTGAAAGTAATCGAAAAAGAAAATGACGTTTGACACAAAATTTGTGATTCAATTTGTGTTCTGATTTCTTATCATTGTTCAAGATGTATTTCCTGTGAGATAACTTTGCATTGTGCAATAGATATGGTTTCTCTTGCAAAGTTTATGACGAATATAATGAATTCGCTTATTTCCAACGGCAGGTAAAATTTAGCACTAAAATTAATTTAAAAAAGCAAATTTTAACATAATTTATTACTGAAGTCATCTATCTTATATTTCCCTCCTCATGAGGATGTAGATATTGTGAAATAAATCTGCTACAAAATATAAAATTTTTGATGACTTTACCAAGTTCTCTTATTTTCAAGCGCAGATAGAATTTTATGTTAAAATTAATTTTAAAAAACAAAGTTTAATATATAATTTGTAATTATTTTTCCTTACTACTATGGAAGATATATTTATTGTCAACTAAATTTACCACAAAATATGAAATTTTCGATGATTTTGTTCATGTTCAAAAGCAATTACAACGCTATACTAAAATCACCTCTGAGGGAAAACGAAATATAGTAAATAATTCACAATTGTTTTTTCTACCATTATGTAGGATACACTTATTATGAAGTAGATCCGTTATGGAACAGTATTCCATCGATCGAAGCCTTGAGAAAATCGTAATTCGCGTAATCGTCAGCGATACTCCTCGCGATCTCAACAGCAAAACTGGTTTCTTCTTATCTCGAATTTTCATCATAAATATGGAATAATGACCTATGCAAATTATCTCTATTTGGTTTTCCTATATTATTAATCAATTTTTGGATGTATTTCTTTAATTAAAGTTTTCGCAAAGATGGTCCCTGCTGATCTTAAAAAAGATTTCCGAAATGAAGATCATTAACTTATGAGTGTAATTGTTTACAAAAGCTTGAGGAACAAAAAATGTGTTCACTTTGTGTCCCGTGGTCACTTCGGAGATCCTTCCCGCAAATCCGTCCAACCAAGAAACACTTTGACGTGAATTTGGTCGATGTGAGTCATCATCTTCGATTTTTAGCCACAAAGGAAATTATAAAGTGCAAACAAATTTAAAAATGGGGTGGAGTTAGATTTACGTGAGGAACGAGAGAACACGTAAGTCGCACTTTCGAAGACAGTTTGAACTTTTTGGTTTCTTATTTTTCTGATGTCATATCCTAGTTTTGTGTTCGGTGATTTGACCATAGGACTGTTTTGGAAAATCTGGTCAAATTACTGAAAACAATACTTGGGACTCAGAAATAATTAATTTAAAAATTATTTGTTTTTCTTGATTTTTAAAGCTTATGGTGTGTGATTTAAAGATCAAAGACGTTTTAAAATCACTTGTTGGATTTTTAAATTATAATTTTGTGAAAGTTTTTGGAATTTTTGAGGATTTAGTCAAATATTGCGGGATTTCCCGGAATCCAAAGAGGAAATTCTGGAAGATTTTAGAATTAAAAACTCTGAGGATTTTTAGGATTTAATGAAAGATGTTTAAAATGTATTAAAAACTTTAAAAGTAACTTAAAATTTAAAAATACGTGTTGAGAAAATTTTTAGAAATTTTTTAAAATAATGTAATTTTAAGACTTTTTTAATGATTTTAGAAATTCATGTCGAAAACACTTTGTAATATTTTTAAATTTTATTTTAATTTAATTTTTATTTTTATTTTTAATTATAGGGTTATTATTGATTTTAATTTTTATAATAATTAATCAGAAATTAATTCGATTCCAAATGCCCTGAAAATTCGTTTTTCTCGGAGGAAATTCGTACCTTCAAGTCCAGTTTTTTCAATTTTTATAAACTAACTCAAAAAAAATCGCGTTTGTACAAAATCCAAGTTTTGAATGTTTGTAAAACGATCGAGAGCCCGAGGCAATTCCGGTTCCAGAAGAGTGTCCTAGAGAAAATTAAAGGAAATGAGTACTTGTACAAAAATTAATCTTAATCTCATTATTTAATTTTCTAGTTTGATGAATTTAATTTTTTTTGAGAAAAATTAAAGGTTAAATATCCAAAAAACAGAAAAATCGGAGAAAATGGATTTGGATAAAAACTGGCCTGTGTCCGTTTTTGGATCGAGGAAAACATCTTTGAATCAAGGATCAGATATGTTTGCAAGATCAGGAATTGGCTACAAAGGAATCAGGATTTCGGGAAGTCTATAAAAGGGCTTCCATCCCCACTTTGAATTCAAATTTTGAAATTTTCGAAAATGACTAAACCAACTTTATTTCTGTTGATTCTTGGATTCAATGTAGTTTCTGAAGCCTTCTTATTCGGGGGTTCCGGATGGGGTTGTGGAGGGGGTGGCTGTGGGTGTACCTCCTGCGGATGCTACAACGCTTACTTCATCCCTACCTGCAATTCAGGATGTGAAAATAACTGTTGCCAACAATCTTGTTGCCAACAGTCTTGCTGTCAACAATCTTGCTGTCAACAGTCTTGCTGTCAACAATCTTGCTGTAACTCTGGTTGTGACTCTAATTGTGGCACAGCTATTTTCATTCCTTCCTGTAATAACAACAATAATGACTGTTGTTGTTGTCAACAACAAACTTCGTGCTGCCAACCCTGTTGTCAACAACAAACTTCATGTTGTCAATCTTGTTGTCAACAACAAACTTCGTGTTGTCAACAAAGTTGTTGTCAGCCATGTTGCCAGACTTATGAGATGACTGTTATCAATCTTCCTGAAAAAGAATGTTGTTGTCAACCTTGCTGTCAACCGTGTTGTCAATCTTGCTGTAACTCTTGTGGATAACGTTGGTGGATTCCCAAAATCGGCTTCAACTTCAGAAACCGTCATGCAACAAGCACTCTGCAGTAGTTCTTGGAGCATTTTCCGAAAATATTATTGTAGCTTCAGTAATTTACAAATTAATTGGTTTCTTTTATCTTAAAAATAAGAAAGTAATTAATAAAAGTCGTTATCAAGGTTCCTCGATCCAAAAACGTGATTCAAAAGTTGTATAAAATCTTGCTAATTAAAAACTTAAATTTTTTTATTTTGTAAAATTTCATAAAAGGTCTTAGAATTCAATGTAAAATTTTCCAACTTTCGAAAATTTCATAGATTTTTGAAGTCACCTAAAATCTTGTGAAATTTTTTCGAAAGACTCCAGAATCTGAAATGGGAGGTTGTATAATCTTCCGGAATACGGTAGAAGATTATACAACTTTTTAGAATCTTAGAAAATTTCTATAATTTTACAAAATTAAATACAATTTTTAAAAAAATGTCTGAAATTACGACTTTTGGAAAGTCTTAGAATCCTTGGAAATCTCGTGGGAATTACTGTAACTTTGAAGGACTTTATTGAAAATGCTATAATCTTCCAGAATACGGTAGAAGATTTTGGAATTTTCTGAAATCTTAAAGAATTTCTAAAATCTTTGAAAATTGAAAGAACTTTTTAAAAATAAATATCCGAAATCAAGATTTGTGGAGAATTCTAAACGATTCTGAAAATTCTTCCCGAGATAATTTCATAATAATGATCATTTTTAATTTTTACATTTATCAAGTTAAAATTTTTTGAGTTTTTTAGATTATTCCAAATTTTAGTGAACATTTTTTATATCTTTGAAAATTTAATGGAACTTTTCAAAATCATTGACATGTTAGATATGCAGTCCGAAATTAAGAATTCTAAAATTTTATAAAAAATAGGAGAGTTTTATATTAAAATAATTTCGTAGTAATTATTATTTTTAAGTTTACAAAAATAGAAATAATATTTTACAGAAACTTTTGTGAATTAAATAGGATATTTCAAAACTTTTGAAAATTTTGTAAGTTTTTAGAATTTTCTAGAACCGCTAAATTTCTTCTGAATCAGGCGGAAAATTTTGTAGATTTCTAAAATTTCGAAAATTTTCTAGAACTTTTAGAATTTCGTGAATTTTCAAAAAATTTCGAAATTCTATAAAAACTTGAAATTTCGAAGTTGCTTAAAATATTTTTTAGAATTCTATGAAGACCTCTGAAACTTGAAAATTTTGTAGGAAATTTCAAATTTTAATAAAGTATTTCGAATATTTGAAATTTTATTGACATTTTTAGAGCTTTTCAAAATTCTATAAACTTTTGAATTTTTATAATTTTGTGAAGATCCTGAAGATTTTTGAAAAATTAAAGATATTTTAGAAATTCTTGAATTATTTAAAAATCCAAAAATCTTTGAAATTGTCAAAAATTAGAAATTTTATAAAATTCCAGAATATCGAAATTTATGTCGAAAAAATTTTCGTAAAAATAATTTAATTTCTGAAAAAACAAGTTTAAGTCGGATTTCGACTTTAAAAATCCCAAAATTATTTTCAATGAACATCATGTACGATTTTTTTCCTTATTACAGTAGTCCCTATCCGATTCTGTCCTTTGAGATGTCATAAAGTACGACTTCTAATCTTTCGATCATTCACTACCGTACTCACAGGCTTGTCTGAAAAGTCAACAAAAGCTCGTTTCTAGTTTTTTCTGCTTACTTTCCAGTCCTAAGGTTTCTCGAGTGGACAGTGGCTCTTTTTTTGTGCACTTTTACAGGTGTTAGAATAGGTGGGTCTTCCATCAAGCCTCAGGAACGATCAGCTTTATCGAACAATCTGAAAGGTATAAAAGCCACGAGGAAATGGAAGAATATCAGTTCACTTTCGTTCGCTCATTCAAAGTAAGTTTTTAATTTTCGAAGACTGGGATCTTCTAGAATTTAGTGAAGGTTCTAGAATGCTTCGGAATTTCGTAAATATTTCTGAATTTTTCAAAATTCAATGGAAGATTCTGAAATTGCTCAAAAGTCGAATAGAAAATTCCGGAGATTTCTAGAATTTCGAAATCTTCGAAAATTCTCAGACTTTTACGAAAGATTCTGAAACTTTCGAATTCTGCAAAAGCTTCCAGAATCCTTATAACGATTCTGAAGACTTTGGGAACTTCATAGAATCGTTTGAAGCTCCCCAGAATTACATGGAAATTTTGGAATCTTCTGGGATCTAGAAATTTTCTGAACTAAAATCAGAAGCAGGAACTCTGGATGCTTCTAGAAAGTTCTGAAAGTTGATCCAGAAGCGAATTTTCAATAACAGTGTCTTTGATATTTATGATAGTACAGTAATCATGTTTTAGCATGTCTTCTTTCCGCGTTCTCTCCCTCGCCTTCTTCGTCCTTGTTTGCATCTATGCCACTGAAGCACAGATCTTCTACAGTGTTCCTGTTATGGGAAACAGCGGATGTGGATGTAACTCCGGATCTAGCTGTGGATGTAACTCTGGCTGTGGCTCTAGCTGTGGATCTAGCTGTGGATGCAACTCCGGATGCAACAACAACAACAACGGATTGACCGTCATCAGTTTGGATAGCGGAAACAGTGGCTGCGGATGCAACTCTGGATGCAATTCTGGATGTGGGTCCAGCTGTGGATGTAACTCCGGATGCAACTCTGGATGTGGATGCAACAACAACAACAACAACGGATTGACCGTCATCAGTTTGGATAGCGGAAACAGCGGCTGTGGATGCAACTCTGGATGCAATTCCGGATGTGGCTCCAGCTGTGGATGTAACTCAGGATGCAACTCCGGTTGTGGATGTAACTCTGGATGTGGATGCGACAGCGGCAGTAACACATACACTGTTATTTCCCTCGACGGAAACAACAACAACAACTGTGGATGTGGATGTGGTTGCGGATGCTAACTCGAGGCAGTCTGCAGAACTCTTCCGGTTATCCTAAGCCTACATTATCTGTAAAAATTGATTGAAACTGATTCATCAATACATTCTTTTGTTTAATATCGGCGATTATAACAATAAATTTTATTATGTAACTTTGGATTCAGAATCGTTCTACACAAAAAAGTGTAACTTTTAGCTCCGTAAAAATTGCGAAAGTTAACAAAAATGTAACAAAACCGTCACATTTTTCGTGAATATTGAACATTTGTGACGAGAATTAAAACATAATAGTTACGATTTCCATTTGTTACTGTGCCGAAAGTTACGTTTCTTTTGTGTGTAGGTGACGTTTTCGAAATAGCGATTGTAACTATTCTGGAATTTCAACAGAAAGTGTCTAAAATACAGTAACCGGAGTTGCAGACTACAAATAGGGAGTCGGAGTTAGGAGTTGATCTTCGGAATGCAGATATATGATATCTTGGATTCTGACCTTTGGGATTATATATTTGTGAAATGAAACCTGATTTTTTAGAATTGCATTTAATTTCAGAGGTTTTCAACTTCGAATATAAATTTTCGACTTCAAAGGTGAAAGTTAAAATCAGAGTCTGAACTTGAATTTAAAAATATTTGATATTTTGAATTTCGATTTTAAGATTGTTAGATGAAATTGAACCAATTTGATTCCTTTGAGAATTATATTTATTTCTTAAAATCTCTGAATTTTGTTCAGATACCGACTTCTATCGAAATTGGAGGTTGATCTTCGAAATCTGTTT
The DNA here is from genome assembly GCA_009193035.1 of Halicephalobus mephisto. Lineage (NCBI taxonomy): Eukaryota > Metazoa > Nematoda > Chromadorea > Rhabditida > Panagrolaimidae > Halicephalobus > Halicephalobus mephisto. The sequence continues at coordinate 34,948 of SWDT01000176.1, read as the reverse complement.
TTCAATCTTTGAGATTTCACACATCCACTGGATGAAGCTGTTTAATTTTCAATGTTTTCTAAAATCCGGAATTTTTGTCCAAACACCGATTTCTAATCCAGAATCTAAAACTAAAGTTGATTTTTGGAATCTGGATGTACGGAACAGTGATGTCCGTTTTTGAAATTTCATATATCCATTAGACGAAAATTGAATGATTTCATTTTTTAATATTACATATTTCCTAAATTGTTTCATTTTTCCCAGACACTGACTTCTGATTGCAGATTCAGAATCTCCGGATCTGATTGTTTTCTTGCAAATCTCTTTTATTCAGATTTTAGAATAGCTTTTTGGCGCCAAAAATCAACAGAGAAAATTGCAAAGTGACATGAGACGAGCCTAAACCGGGCATGTTCACTTATCCTCCATCACATGCTAGAGAACATGCTTTCTTTTTTTCTCTAGTGAGGTCAGTTTTTGTGCGAGAGAGGAGTGGTAGAGCAGATACAGAAGGGGGAAATGAGACAACTCATAAACTTACCTGGCTGGGAGGTTCTCGTGATCAAGAAGACGAGATCTCTAGGGCGAGGCTTGCCCATTGCACTTTCGGGTCCAGGCTGACCCCTATGGCTGCTCCGAACTGGAGTACGCCAACAGCTAAATTTTTGGGTGCGGGGGATAGCGTTCGCGCTTCCCCCTTAGAATCTCGAAACCGAACAAAAGAGTGGTTTTCAATTTATTATGGAATTCTCATATTTCACATCACAATACCAATAAACTCAATTTAAAAAAATTGTTTTTTTCTGTAAGTAGTTGAAGAAGAATAGTAGTTTTCGCTGATCTGAAAAAGACGTTTCTATCCACATGTTTGGAAAATAGTTTTATTCTGCAAAAACTTGTTTTGTCCTCGTAAATAACGCTTTTGTCGTCAGTGGATCCGTTGCAAAAACCTTAATGGAATCAAATTCGGTTATTTCCTGCAGCTGAATCGTTGAATTTGTTCAAAATTGTATTTGTGAAATCTTCTGAAAACTTAATATTTGAAACGACTTGATTTTTTACTTTTGATGCCGAGATATATTGGATGACGAATCTCCCTTCAAGATGATCTCTGACTTGAATGAGATCATGGAGGAATTCAGTTCTGATTGAATCTTGACTGGGTGGATTAAGAAAGTCAAAAACGAATCACAATTTCCTATGATTAATTCTCAAGCTTTGTAAATAAATGATTTCTTATTTTAAAAACTAGATAATCGAAGACAAAAAATCATGAAGATATTTAAAAAATTAATTTTCAATCCATATCTGGATATCACAGTGATTGACTATGCTTGGTTGTTTTAGAGTCTCTTGAATTATAATATGCAGTAATATGAGGACGCGAAAGTAATAAAGTTATTTATAAAGAACAGACGTGAGACAAAAGTACAACTCAAGATGGCGCCCAATCATTCTCTGATTTAGCGTTTATACCCCCGGGGCAATTCTAAAAGGTCCTCAATTAGCTCGGTCGGATATGAACTTTTCTAAAAAATTCGAATCTGGTCTCGTGCAGATTTTTCTAAAAAATTCGAATTTAGTCTTGCATAAATTTGGCTGCAAAGTTCCCGTTTAATACAATAGATCTTTCTACAAATCCCGATTCATTTGATCTTCTTTTTTATTAAGAGTTATGGCTCTGTCTGGCATTAATCTTTATAAAGCATCTCGATTCAATTCAGTCTGAAATGAAACTTTTTCAAAGATTTGGATCTAATTTAGTTTGGAACACTCTGGAAGATTCCTCCTTTCATCTTTCCAACAAATATTAGTTTCATAGACACAAAAAATATAACTTTTGGTTCTGTAACAAATGGAAATCGTCACTATTTCGTTACAACTTTCGTCACAAATGTCAAATATTCATGAAAAATGTGATAATTGCATCACATTTCGCAATTGTTACGGGCCAAAAGTTACATTTTTTGTGTATGACATTGAGTGGATCTGTCTAAGTAATTCAAATCCAGTCTGGAATGATTTTTCTAGAAGATTGAAGTACAACAGTTTCCATTTAGTTCGACATAAATCTTTTTAGAAGATTCAAACCATATCCAACAAGATTTTCGTCAATTAGAAACTTGCACATAATGGGTGCCAAATATTCTGAATTACCTATTCCCAGAACTTTTAAGGAGAATGCAAAAGATTGAATTATCAAAATCTGAGAAATACATCATTAATGCTTTCTATACACATTAAATTGGATGGACAGAAGATGAAAATAAAATTGTGTTCCATTTCTGTGTCTAATAAATTTTTATTACTCAAAAGAATTCTGAGAAGTTATCTTCAATTAACTAGCTTTGAGTCATTATTTTTAACACTTTGTTGTAAATGACGCGATTTAATTTGATAACAAGGAGTGCCACAGAATATCAGTGACTATAAAATCAGAGGCAAACAATCTCCTGTGTGTTGTCGAAGCCATGATATCACTCATCACTTTTCTTCTTTTTACCTCTATTATTACGGTAGAAGCCGCTGGCAGTCCTGCAGATATGACCAGTTGCTTCCAAACCTACTTCAAAGCTTGGGGCCTCCCTGATACTCCATTCCCTCCGAATAATCAAACGTTTATTAATAAAGTAGACACATTCTTCAATGCGAGTAAGGATAACATTGACATAATATGTCAACGATATTCAAACTTCTACCAATGTGTCGGTGGGAACACTAATGGATACACCTATGACGCTTTCAGCACCGCTTTGAGTGTTGATAATACTACAGCTGCTTTCTGGGTATATCTCTTCTTTGATCAAGACTACTCATGCGGAAGTGGATTAAACGGTACTTGTTTTTATTTGCTTACGAAATTAATAATATTACTTCAGGTTTGAAACAGATGTGGGGATGCAATTACGATTACTCTTCTTGCATCACTAATGTGACTAGTTGTGACGACGCAATAAACGAATTAAATTGCTTGAATAAAGTCATCAATTTAGAATGCGGAAAAGATGCTGCTGTTTATGAATGTAATGCTGAGATCATCGAACTAAAATACTACAGTTCCTGTACGACAAAAACTCCTGATTGTAATGGGTTCATCGAGGTTGGAAACATGACCAAGTGCTTGAAAAGTTATTTTAATGCTTGGGGATTCTCCGATGCCGCATTCCCTCCAAGCCCCGACGATTACAGTAAAGTTGTCGACAATTTTCTCCTAGCCAATGTGAGTAACATCGATGTTGCCTGTAAGCGTGAAGCTGATTTTTACAAATGTGTTGGATCCGATAACAGCACATTCAACTACGACAATTTCAGACAAGCTTTAGGAGTCAACAACGACACAGCCGCTTTCTGGGTCTTTGCCTTCTTTGACCAACAATACACTTGTGGAGATGGTCTTACGGGATATAAACAAGGGGCTAGCTGTAAATTCGATCTTTCCTCCTGTAAAAACGGCACCAGTTGTGATGATCAATTGAATTATTACAACTGCATAAATCAGGTCCTTAACGTTCAATGTGGAACGGAAACTGCCATCTACGAATGCAATGCAGAAGCCCTTGATATTAAGTACAACACCAAGTGCACCAAGGCTCCTGATTGTGGAAAATTCGTTAATATTGGAAACATGACCAGTTGCTTCAAAAACTACTTCAAAGCTTGGGGCCTCCCTGATACTCCATTCCCTCCGAATAATCAAACGTTTACTAATATAGTAGACACATTCTTCAATGCGAGCAAGGATAACATTGACAAAATATGTCAACGATATTCTGATTTCAACCAATGCGTCGGTGGGAACACTAATGGATACGGCTATGACGCTTTCAGCACCGCTTTGGGTGTTGATAATACTACGGCTGCTTTCTGGGTATACATATTCGCCGAGCAAAACTACTCATGTGGAAGTGGACTAAACGGTACTTGTTTTTATTTGCTTACGAAATTAATAATATTACTTCAGGTTTGAAACAGACGTGGGGATGCAATTACGATTACTCTTCTTGCATGACTAATGTGACTACTTGTGACGACGCAATAAACGAATTAAATTGCATGAATAAAGTCATCAACAGTCAATGTGGAAGGGATGCTGCTGTTTATGAGTGTAAGGCTGAGAGGATCGAACTACAATACTACAGTTCTTGTACGATAAATGCTCTTGATTGTGATAACTTTACTTCAAGTGGTTCGATCATTGGATTGGGGATGACTCTAATACTTTCTGTTGCTTTATACTTTCTCAATTAACGAGACTATAAGAAATTCAATTTTTAATTAAATATTAAGCATTTTGTTATATTTTTTAAGATTTGTAGTTGTATGTTTATTGTTTAATCGTTCAGAAGTTTATAAAGATTTAAATTTCATATTTAGAATATAATTTGGAATTTATACAAAAACATGCAAGCAACTTAGTGGGTTTGAAGAAAATTCTTTAAATAATATTTGTTACAAACCGTCGTTTTTTAAAAGTTTCATCATATAAAGATTATGAATAACAATCTAATAGAACTGTCGAATATAATGAATCTTATTATTTCTAACTTTATACAGTAGAAAATCGGTTTGTGATTGATTAGAAACTTTAAAGATTAATTTCATTATTGATCTGTTTTGGATCAAACTGATGAAATAGTCTTAGCTCTCAAAAAGTTTCGTTTACTTTGAATCTCACTGTTTCTAGATATACAACAGAGTATATAATTTAAGAATCGATTGCAAAATCTAAACTGAAGAATAATTTCAAATCACTCAGTAAAAATAGCTTAATTTTCGTACTTTGTTAATATCCTAAAAATTTGGGTAGTCAAAAAATCAGCTGTTTTATCGCGATATCACGTAAAAGGACAAAGTATGGAATGTCTTCACTAGACTATTGATATATAAATTAAAAGTTTTAAAACAGATTCTTCGGCGGTACTTCTGATTAATCATCCATTCTTGGCTTTTTGATCCTTTTCTGTTAAATCATGAGCATTTTTTTGAACATCATGATCACTAATTACTTTTTATTTGTTTTCCACAGTAGTTAAGATAAGAGTTAAAGAGACTTGGCTCTCAATGATTAAGAATCAAATTTCCCCAAAGTCGTTAACCGAATTTATTGAGGCGCCAATTAAATAAGCAATAATTTGGACTTTACGCACACTGCCAAACAAGTTCAACTTCATTTTCCGTGCCTTTAATTACGATGGTAATGATAGATGATATCGGGGAAATTGAAAGAAAACGTTGACGAAATCTGAAAAATCATTTTTTAATTGTTATATAATATCACGTTTACTTTGGAAGCAGTAAAGTGAATTTACTTTCAAAGTAGTAAGCATACGTATGAAGGAAGCAGATATGAATCTCCTCAGTGATATGGAGTGTTCTTTGTGATATATTGAATTTATTTCCCTCTTCTACACACAAAAAAGCGTAACTTTTGGTCCGTAACAATTGCGAAATGTGACACAATCGTCACATTTTTCGTGAATATTTGACATTTGTGACGAAAGTTGTAACGCAATAGTGACGATTTCCATTTGTTGCTGTGCCGAAAATTACACTTCTTTTGTATGCACTATTATTGTGAAACATTTATTACGAAATAAATCCTTAATAAAGAACCTTTAGCGATCAAAGACCAGAACAACGTAAGATTTTGATTATAGTTGATGATAACTCTAAAGCTTATTCTTTAGGTTTTATGAGGTAGCTGATTCTGACGTTCTTTCGTGATTCGGCATAAGCCTTAATCTTTGGGTGATTATGGACTCTCTTTTGGTACTCAAGAGCAAATCCGAACTTGTTCTCGAAATCCGGGATGAGTTCATTTACGAGAAGAATGTTTACTGCTAGCCAAAAGTCGATCCACGTCAATCCAGAAGGGGCGATGAAGCCACTCCCACTCTTATCCAGAAGCTTCTTGATGTAATCGAAGGCGGGATTCAAAGCTGATTTGAAAGCTTCTTCCTCCAGCTTTTTCAAATCCCCTTCTTTTCTTCCAGTAAGAGCTAGAAAATAATCTCTCGCATTCTTCCAAGTGTCTTTTACGAAGTCCGCAGTTGAATCGACCAAAGCCTTTTCGAATTCGTCCTTGCCTGCGAATCCGAATCTATTTGCCAAGAATCTATTGATAGCGAAGGATTCCGGAATCTCGTGGCCATCGACTTCTAACCATGGAGCTTTCTTCGTAGGAGATTCTGAAAAGCTTATTAATCTAGAAAGTTTCAAAATAAATTACTCTTTTTCCATTCTTCCCACTCAGCCATAGGCCAAGTGATATCCTCAAAATCCTGCCCCGCAGCATGTAGTAACATCCTGGCAGGTTCAGCGAGGAATTTTACATCGAAATAATACAATTTGTAGCCCATCTAGGAACAGCACTAACTTTTCAATAAAATAAAAGCGGTTTATTTTTCTTTGTGACCAATCAATAAACACAAAAAAAAAGTGTCTACTTTGTAACAGTGCACAGTCAGTTTATTAAAAACGAGAATGAATGTCCATCCGTTTTTGGCAAAGTGATCTACATTCCGGTTTTTAATGTTTTGAAGAAAATAAAAAACAACATAAGAAGGTTGCCAACAGAAATTCATTTATCGGTCAAATTTACTATTTTACTATTTTACTTACTTAATTGGCGTTTAATGAATGAAAAAGTTTGCCTTCAAGGGTTTCGAAGTTCATTCATAGACTTGGGGATTTATTTGCAAGAGACAATGAACGAAATGAAAAAACTTATAAGATCTTAGAAATATCTTACAGAGATAGTATTATTCAGTTTATTGTTCAATCTAGAAAATAAATAAGTCATATTGGGATTTAATATTTGAGAAATTTTTAAAGTGATTAAAATTTACTGCCACAAATTATTTAAAGCTAAGTGATCGAGATTACGTAATACTAGTATTTATATTTTAAAAATTCGCTATGTAGTTCACACTGATCAAAACATTATTATTAATGTATTCAGCATCAACAAAGAAGAGACAAATTGTTTCAAACTCTATCGTGGGAATTATTGTCCATTGAATTGGATTATCAATAAAAATCACACATTTGGAAATCATTCCAGTAAAAGTTTGAAATTAAAAACTACTATAAAATCGTCTTAATATGAACATCAGTTAGTTTCGAACAGTTTTCAACCGTTAGAAAGATTTAAAGAGTTTTACTAATGAATAAATTTGAGAATCTCTGAAGATTCCAATTACAAATGTTATGCAAATTTAAGTCTTTAGATTGTGTCGAAATTCCTAGAAACGTCTAAACCATGTTGAAATTTTCAAAACAGTCCACTCTACGTCAATTTTTTTAAGTCTATTCCCGGAAGTCATAAAAGCGTCATACGAATATCAATCACTGTCATTTAGAATTACTCTCGTTTTATATATGCCGTTTATTAAAATAACTCATTATTTAGATAACATGTTTTCCATTCAAGACCAAGGTCCAACAATTAGGCAATGGTTGTGGCGATCAACTCATTTTCGATCCCACAGAGGTTCTTGCCTCTCTTGTAGTAGACGTATCCGTTGTCGCCCCAGCCCGTTCCCCAGCTGTTCTTTACGATCCAGTAATCGGGGGTGTATCCGACAATGGTGACTTCATGGTAGCCATCTATGTTGTTGCAGGAGGAGACGTCAAAGACTCCTCCAGTGTAGTATTGAAAGGCACTAGGGACACCGAAGTAGAATCCAATGGGCCCATAGTAGTATATGTGATATGGGATATCGGCTTCGGAGTCGATCAACCAGTAGTCGATGTTGTTATAGGTAGCTCCGTTGGCACTGAAACAAGTCCCAGAGTTAGCTTCGATGTAGGGGTAATTGGCTTCTAATGGCACTCCGAACTGCTGGATATGATCGATTGCGTAATCGAGCCATCCACCATTGCAGCCATAACTTTGGGTCTCGCAATCGACGAGACTCTGTTCAGAAAGGTCCAGAGACTGTTGCTCCCAGGAGAGGAGATTGGATTCAAGTGCGGCGATGGCGGTGAACGCCCAACAACTACCGCATTGCTGAAATTTAGAAAGTTATACTAGATGAAAGAGTTTTATCATGAAATATTCTCGAAATGAATTTCAGATGTTTCAGAACTCCTCATAAACTTCTGATTTTCTCTATAAAGCTGTAAAGAAACGAACCCCTTGGTCTCTGACTGGAGTGACCCATCCATAATCTCTGTAGTCGTAAGAAGTCGGAATACTCTGTCTCTTGTGGCGAGGATGACGATCCGGCTTGGTTTTCGGACCTTATTCTTGTTCTTCTGGGGGTCCATACTCTTCGGCATCAGCATTGTTTGTTGGAATTCCTCAGGGGTCATAGCCGAGAACTTGTTGATACCGTACTGGCCTCCATGTCCCTTACCCTTGTTGAGGGCGTCGATGGCCTTGACATTGTCGTTGAAGATTTTCATCCGACGGTCGAACTCTCCTGTCTCATTACTATAATGGAGACGGTACTTGTTCATGAAGCCCTTGAAGTCCTCCGTCTCCTTGTTCGTCCAAGCCTGGACGAAGCAAGCCAGAGAAATCAGAATTCAGAACTCGGGAAATCATTGAAGTGAAAGCCGTGATGATCTCCAAGTGGATGAACGCTCTTATATAGCCTCCATAAAGGAAGTTATTGTAGAATGAATTATTCATATATGGAAAAAGTGGGTTGATTTTTGAAACTCTGTTGAATTAAACTCGTGATCACTGATCTGGACTATCGAGTGAAAAACAATGGGTAGAAATATTGCGTGAATGCAAATTCGACGTAGGCGTTCACATGATACTGTTTTGACTTTGGAGACTAGAATTTCTGATTATCTTCAAGCTCTATAAGGTTCTGAAAGTGTTGCAGTGAATTTTAGAAATCCTACAAAATCCTCAAAAATTTCTGATACTTTCACTGAATTTCCTCTTGATGAAAAATTATAAACAGGTATTGTTAAAAACTTGTATAAAGATGAATTTCTAGGAAATTCTACAACTCAAATTACTTTATACCAAACTGTAAATTTTTGATCTTCGAATTCAAATTAGTGTGTAATTATATAATACCATATTTTGGAAAATTTTCTATGAATTTATGAAAAATTTTCAACCTTTTTCATTTCATTAGGAATTCATTATGATGTACCATATTGGGGCATGAAAGACGGAGTTTAAACCGTCCGAAAAACCGCACGATTGCTTAAAAGATCATCCAATCAGCTGACGTATTAATAACAATAAAGGGTCAGGATAGCGAATCCTGAAAGCAGTTGTTATTATTACCGCCAAGTCTAACTTTTCTAATTTGTAATTGCTGAGAATCCTTTTTTCTTTATGCTCTTTCTATCGTATTTGAGTAAATATTACTGACTACTGCATGTAGAATAAGAATCTACAGTTTTCTCAGAAATTATAAGGAATTCATGAGCGTTGACTTTAATTTTATTGGACTCCCCCCATTCGAATACACCATTTTTCCTACAATGTTATAATAACAGTTCACATTAATACATACCTGATATATAAAAACCAAAATCGTGCCTTTTCATCAACAGCTAGTTTTGAGTGGCCTTATTAAGAGGAAATGACATAAAAGGAAATTGTATCTGGCATTTAAAACAATGTCATGAAATATATTAAATAACTAACCCAAGTTAAGATTCAAAAAAGTAAAATTCCTGATCATTAAAACTATTTTAAAATGATATATTATAAATAGTTTTATTCCACAACAAAGCAAATAAAATAATAATCATAATATACAATATCCAAAAGTGAATCTAACATTTAATTACAGTCGAACTCGGATATAAGGTACCCTCTTGGGACCGGGCAAAGCGTATCTTATAATAAAGGATAAATTATAGCAAAGTAAATTTGAAGGCAGACTAACCAAACTCACTCACATCGTATGTTATAACAAGAAATATGTTATAGCAGGGATATCATATCCAAGTTCTACTGTATATTCAATCATTGGTAATTCAAATTTATATCTTCTGTAATAAGAGTTACAGTAAGCTAATTTATCTGTGTTTTTACATTTAACTAGATTCTTAACTAAGCTTCAAATGGTAAATTTTTAACATTAGTAGACATTTTTGAATTCATGATGATCTCTGATTTCGTTTTTGCCGTTTAATATTAAATTTCACTGGACAGTATACTTTTTATTGGAATATTATAAGAAAGTAGTATTTTTATACAATTAAAACAACTTTTACATAGTTTGAATTTTGGAGGGGACAATTTTGAACAACCTGGGATTGTTAACGGATCTGTAATAAGTCTCCAAGAAAGATAACCTGACTGCTTTTGACATCAACAAGAAGGTATAAGGTTTGAGTAAAGTACTTAAATCCGTCAACCAGCACAGTGAAAAGTAGAAATCGTTGTAGATTCCATCGTAAATGTTCATTGTACCCAAAATAAACAGATTTCCTTCGACCACAAACAAGAGTATTTGGTTGACGAACTCGATCAATGTGATAAACATGAGTCCTAATGCGATTTTATTGAAGAATCCATTATTGTGACGCTTCCGCAAGATTGCTGCACAAGTAATTACATTCACAGTGAGATCCAATGATCCGCAGATTAACCCAAATAAAGCCAACTTCAAAGCTGATTCAGATGGAAAGAGGTCAACTTCGACGGCAAGGGCATAAGTCACTTCATAAGCGTCCATGGGAACCAGAAGGATCCTGGCAAAGAAGTAAAACCAGGTAAGAGATAAAGCGATCAAAACCGAACAGAGTAGAGAGATTCCTAAAGCGTATTTCCAGATCGTTTCATGAGCCCTGTAGGCCAAAACAGAAGTGCATCTGTTGAGTGATGTTGCAAGCACAAGACAACCTTTGAAATAATACAAGAAATATCCTGCAAAAACGATAAATCTGAGAACGAAGCTTCTATCAGGGATTCCAACATAGAGCTTGGATAACGGAGCGAATAAAAGAAACCTATGCTGGAAATTGAAGACGATATATAGCAGTATATCCTGCAAAATCATCGATTTTATTAGACTACAAGAAAACTCAAATTTTAAACAAAATTTGACTATCGTAAATATTTCTTTCATATCGCAAATCACTTTTCAATTTTTGGTTTTTTATTTCGAAATTTTTTGGTTCATTTTTGTTAATTCACTACAGCTTTTGTATTTTTCAAAACTGTTATTTTACAGAATCTTTTGAAGATGAACAAACTGGCTAGATTATTTGATATTAATAAGAGTAGCCATCAAGACATGTTTAGGATTTGTTAAATTAGAGTGGTTTTAAATCTCGAAATTTTTCAAAACAGCATATACAGCAGTAAGATCTCACCGAAAATCCAACGATCGTAGCTAATCTAAAGTAAGAACTTCCAAAAACCTTCTGATTCGACGGTTTGATCAGCAAAAAAATTATTAAAATGTACAGTATCCAAGAAGGAATGCCCACGACCATGTAAGCGATGAACTGGCCTTGAGATAACTCAACCACCTCTGTTTTGTTCTCAATCCAGGAGAAATTTAGAATAGATAGTACGTCTGACATTGTTGAAAATTAATATAAATAATCAAAGATTGCAGATTCAAAAAAGCCAAAAACTAATTCACAAGAGAATAAACCACGGAAAAACTAACCTTTGGAAAAGAGACATGTTATTTTGCAGCTTTTAAAATAGGTATTCAGAATTTGTATTCTATTTTTGTGGAATAGTCTTTGGGAGAAAAATATTTAAAAATTATGAAAAAATTATCAATATTGCTTCGAATTCAGGAATAGTCCAGTAGCAATGTAGGAAGTCAATGACCGTAAAGCTTTGGTTCGGATTAGAACTGTCAATTCAGAACTTTCGAATCAAACTTCAAATCGGTTTCAAACACAAGTCAAACTGGTTTAGAATTAATTCAAGTTTGGAAATCGAAGATCTCGGAAAATCGGTAGTCTTGGTACAGATTCATGATTACAGTTTAAAACATCGGCTTCTATTCTCTCATAACATCCAATGCACTAATTTTGTAAGTTCTCCAAATATTGTAGTTTCATTTTTGTGCAAATTTTAACATCATAAAACAATTCTATTACAAAATCCTCTCGATTCTAATTTCTACAACTTTCAGGAAAATTCAACAACTCGAAATTTCAGATCTTATTTTTATAAGTTTCTACTGGATTCTGGGAAACTCTAGATGTCTCCATGTGATTCTGGACGTTTCAGTAAAATTCTAAAGTTTCAGAAATTCTAAATTCTAGATGATTTCGAAAATTCTCAGACTGCAGAACTTTCTACTTTCAATCATTTTTTAAAAGCAATATTCTAAAACATTTAACTGAAAACTTTTATAACTACAGTTTAAACATTTCCTAATTCCAACTATTTTGGAAGAAAAAAGAAATTTAAAAAACGCGTGAAATTGGCATTTTTCCATTTTCCCTTAGAGAAAATTATCATCGCATCTTAATTTGCTTTCTACGATATTAAATTTACTCAATTTGTTGAAAAAAGAAGCTAGGAGCACTGGAGATTCCCAGGACGTCTCCGATCCAAGTACTAATCGAGCCCTAGGGTGTTTCACTGGCCAGATCGGACGGGATGGCGTGTTTTCACCCTGGTTTGACCCCTAGCGGGAGAAAATCACCACTGACTCCACCACTTTTTTCATTATAGAAGGAGAAATGAATTGGAACAAAACGCCAAAACACATCCTGTCATCTCTAAAGAAAAATCTATGCAAGAAAACGGAATTCTCATATGAGTTGAAACAGCTTCCAAAAACAATAGAGATTCAGAAACATTTTAGAATTTCCAATGAACAATCAAAATACTTCTTTTTAAATAAATTTCTTACAATTTGAGTAAAATTAGAACACAAAATATGATTTCTGTTTTTAGAACCTTGTAGAAACACAGAGACAGAATTTCAGTTTTTAACCTTAATTGAGACGTTCTACGAATTGACGATAGAGAAATTTCTTTATAACTTTGTAACAAATATTTCTATTTATCATAATAGTACGACGTAAAATTTATAAAATATAGTGTTTATATTATTTATCGAAATAGTGATTTTTATTTCTTAAACTTTACTAGTTACGGTGTGCACAAAGTTACTAATCTTTAATCAAACATGAAAAACCACCTGGTACCTGTAATAACAGTGTAATTATTCAGTTTCACAAGGTGCTCCATAATCTCCACAGTTTTACCCAATTTCGGAAATTATTTTTCACCAAGAATGCATTCCAAAGATTTCCCTCTGGAATATTTTTACAATGAATCCATCACAAACTTCTATGTCATCTTTACGAACATAACGACAGGGATTACTGTAGCCTTGATTCCTATTTATTTCTACGTGATATGTACTCAATCTAAGCAACTTGGGAATTTCAAATGGTTTATGCTAAACCAAAGTATATGGTTCCTATGTCTGGATATAATCCTGTGTTACTCGAAACCTCTAGTTCTCAATCCCGCTGCTGCAGGGGTGGTGTTAGGCCCCCTTAGAAGATCAGGAAGCCATACAACTTCCATAATTTTTGTTGTATTAGTTTTTATTTTTGGCGGTTTTTCTGTAGGTGGCAGTTCCGTAACTTTGGCTTTTAGATATGCTGGATTGTTTCCTGGAACAATCAATAAATTATTTGCTTCAAAAACTTCATTGATAATTTACTTTTTACTTCATTTGATATTTATATTATTATTCGGAATCTGCATTCAACAGTTCTTTGTTATGGAAAGAGAAAAGATTATTTCTGATGCTTTGGAGTATTCTCCGACGTTGAGAATATTCGCCAATGAGTCCACGTTTATATTTTTCAATAAAGATCTCGCCATGGGGATCATTCATATGGCATTTTACACAGTTATATCTATTATATGTCTGATAGTAGTTGTGATGGGCTTATTGCTTTACAAAATTTATCACATGAAAACTGCGACTTTGACTTCGAAAACTCAAAAAAACTTACTTATAAGTGCGTTTGGACAAGTGGCAATAACTTTTGGGTTGCTGTTCTGTCCTATACTGATGTTCATTTCTGCAATGATTTACGATATACCGTATTCTGGACCTAGATTCATGATTGTGCTGTGCGGAATGTCCTTGCATGCAGTGACGGAAATGATCACTACCATGTGTTTCGTATTACCATATAGGAGATTCTTTATTAGACAATTCAACAAATGGCTGGGAAAGACCGGAAACGGGTCTACTACGGTCTCAGAAATGAATCCAAAGTCTAGAAGAGAACATTTTGGAAGAGCAATTCCTTCAAAAATTTGATATGTAGACTAAAAATTAGGCATTTTTACTAACATTATTGATATTATTTTTATTAATTACTGGTAAATGTACTTCGAAGAAAGTTACAAAACATCTGGTTCCTTCATCAGAAAAGTTATTAAAATGAGATATCCAAGGAAATGCAGTATAGCAGAATTACCACCTGTCAAGATATTCACCACAAACCACTACTGTAATTAATAAAGTAGAAACTTTAACTTTCTCTTTCATCTTGAAAAGAACTTTCTGTTCACAAAGTAATTTTTGTTCTTCAATGAACCATAACTATCCGCGGAAAATTCAGAAGTTTCAGATCAACTTAGGTCTTTAACATGGCAGTTGAAGCAATCTCAAAATACAAATCTAATATTTCTTCTGTATTTTTACATATTTGGATAAATCTAAAGTGAAATCTATCCGGTAGTTGAAGACCGATGGAATGAAAATTTAATTTTATGAATTTCTTAAACACACTATAAGTTTAGCAAATTCAACAGACGTAAAAATCGTCTATATTCACTAAGAATAATTCAAGAATACAAATTAATTCAATGTTATCTTCCTGAGTAGATTCAACAGGATTTTCATCGAATTTCTTTTTTATCTCTGATGAGACTTCAGCGTCATTTCTCAAGACTTTCACTAAATTCTCTATTGAAATTTACTGGTTTTCCATTCATGCATTCATAACTCTCCATCATGGACAGAAATCGATATTGATAATCGAAAATGTATCCATTTAGGATTTAGGAATTACCAAATATCAATATTTTATCAATATTTGTCAAAAATATAAAATTGAAATCTGTGTTGATATTACTCAACAGGTGATTGAATGTTTTTCAGAAAAATAAAACTTCAAGAAATTGGAAAACAAGGGAAAAATTAAAAAGGAAAAAGTAAAATTCAAAATAAAAAATTAGACAGTGATGGAAAGTTTCCAACTTTTTCTGAGATCATGAGGACTACAGTAACACACATGAGTCTGAACACAAGTGATTGCTTTCACACTATAATTTTTTTACTTTTGTTTTTCATTCATTCTTATTTTTTCGACATCACTGGCTAGTACTGTGTTTCATTGAATTTCTATTACTTGTTACCCATGCCAAAGGTGATAACGCTCAAGAAAATCACTTTTTAGGATTCCGTAGATGCACTTACTGCTTTGAAAATGTAAGTTTATCTATTTTTTATATTATCATATGAAATTAATTTTTTAGTGAGCTCACCAGTATAGTGAAAGATCGTCAACTTCAGGGAAGATTGCCTCCTGAAGCTCTATGAAATTGTTTATGAGTACCAAAAGGATCATTTCACTGATGGATTCATTGAAGTTTATAAAAGTTGGAAAAATGTTTTAAAATATTGCACACGATTTGAACCGTTCTAAACGCAAAGGTTGGTCCTTAATTCTTTCTAACAGGGAAAGACGGCTAATTATAGGAACTGCGAGTAATTCTGAGTTAAAATCCAAGGAAATCAAACGTTAATTTAATTTCTTAGGTAGAGTTAATGAAGTCATTTTAAATATCAAAAAGTTTCATTTTCCTTAGGACTTTTTTCTACAAATACAGCTAATCAAATACTTTGAGTAAAATGATAGGACTTGGATTAAAGGATTTAAAATTTAACCACGACACAGGCCTTTGAATTTTCTTAAATTTCTGAATGTATTCTGAAAACGAACTTTTTGACTTTTATAATAGAATCTATGAATATGCCTAAGATAACACTAATTGACAACAAATCAGGAATATTTCAAAGTTAGTTCGCGAATAATTTACATTAGTGATCTACTCTTTCAATCGATAAATTATCCGCTTTCAAAAATAAAAACGCCAACATTATTTTTTAAGGATAAAAAAGGTCAAGTTTGTGTGAACGGGAGGGCTTGGACAGATAACCCGCTCACTCCGGACCTTGTGTTAGAAGAAAAAGTGTGTATTTTTAAAGAACCAAGGAAACTGAATCAGTCAAGAAACCTGAATTGAAACGAAAGAACCAGACGACGAGAAGAAAGTCATCTTTCTTCCATCAGTTGGTTACGTGGTTACGTAACAATGAGCAGTCAGAAATTTCGCAACAAAAATATTTTTAAGTTTGTTTCTCGAAAAACAAAACGTCATTCTTAAACTATTTCAAATAAATAACCCAAATTGTACTCAAAAATGTCCAAACAAGCTTTTTTATTTTGGTCTCGATTAAATTTATATTCTTATCCAATTGCATGTCTTTGGATTAATAGACCGTGAAATGTGACTTTCGATGGATCAATTCAAGCAACAAATTTGTACAAATAACCTGATTATTGTAACACTGTTTAGTAATAAATATTGAAAGCAAGATGAATTTGAATTCCAGAGATGTAAGAAATTTTTCTCAAAACCATTGAAGACATGCAAAGAGAATTGTGTCCATTTGCAATGGATATCTAGAATTAAACTGAGATTTCCTTATACGACTCACTGAGAATACATATTTATAATTTCACCTTATAATAAATTTATCTCAAAAAGAATAACTATGTATTTCAAAAAATTAATTAAAAATAAGAACGTGATGTATAAACGATATACCCCCAATTACTGATGTGTCTTTTCACAATAGTTACTTTTGGTACTAAGTTTTATTTTTGAAATAACTAAATTTTTTATAACTATGAACAGAGTTAGTAATTTTGAAACTTATTTACAAAATTTACTAAAATTCTTACAACAAAAGATATCAGTAAACGTAGGAGACAAGATTCAACTCTTCGGATGGCCTGCATAAAATAGGATGTAGTATCCATTTAAATTATTAGATCTCCGAAAATAAATAAGAATGTCATCCAGGTGAACTCCGATTTATTAAAATTTTGATAAAACTGATGTTTATTAGATTGGTTGTTTTCAACAACTTTGTTAACAGAGATTACAAGATCTCGCACAGTATTGTCTTTTATGAGCTGTTGTGTAGAAAGTGCTAGCACAGAACCCGTTTGCAGCCCAAGTGGAACAAGATGAAGATGAATCACTACATGTGGATGAAACGCTTCCAGAGGTTCCACTGCAAGTAGCACAGCATTGCTGTAACATCAAGGATCGGTAGACGGAGTCAGTGCAGAGATTGGCATTTCCAGCGCAGTTGGAGGCAATGTCGGAGCATCCAGAACTAGGAGACGGTGAAGAAGATGATGTTGAACAAGTATCGCATGTCCTTGCACAGTTGGTGGTCATGTAATCAATCCAGCTGGTATGTCTGCAGAGATTTCTCATTGAGTAACAATCAGTATTCCAGTCAACACATGATCCACTGGTACAAAGCCCACAAGTCCGGGGACAATATGTGGCCATGATGTCAGTCCAATCAGCAACATTACATTTGTTTATATTGTCTTCGCAGTTAATCGGAGAATTAGTATCGTCTTGACAACTGTATTCTGGAGTTTCGCAGCACATGGCACACGTTTTGGCACCTATTAATTTATAAATATATTACTAATTATTCTTCGAAACCTACATTGCAAAGCTATGCTTCTTAGATCAGGATGGACACAAGCCATCGCACGTACCATAGGAAAATTTGCTGGATCTGTACCAGTTTGTGTAGCATCGCAAAGAGCATAATTTGTGCAATCTGCTGGTTGTGAAGTAGGGCAAGAGAACAGTAGGTCACAGGCATCATCAGGTAGTTCATTGTCGCATGCTGTAGCTAATGCTGTTAAACTACCTGTTGTGGGGTCATTACATCCGGGAATTTGTGGGCAATTTATAGCTTGAATAAATGTATCATCGGGACATTTTTGAGATTGTACCCAGCCAAGCAAACACAGTAAAAGACCTGTTCCAAGCATGTTAGAATTGTCCTTCATCTCGTATGTTACCTTGTCCAGATTTTAGATGCTTATTTATACTATACTTTGTCATTTTCCAACGAGGTACAAACCACGCCTATCATATTCCAAATCAAGAAAAATGTTCTGTCTTTATTTGAACAGTCAGTAGACATTCAGATATTTACAATTTGTATAAAAAAGAGCAAATTATTAATTCACCACGTCCAAAAATAAAACAATTCATTTCAAACAAATGCTTTGGTTTTGGCTGGAATTTTTTAACTTCCATGAGTACTTTAATGTATATCAATGACCTCTCAACAGTGGATAAACAACATCTGCCCCTTAACTTTGAGTTAGAACTTTCTCGACAGAATATTTCCAACAAAGTGATTTCGAAAGTAGATAACACTGCAAAACAGCTATTATACAAAATCAAAAGTCTCACATGGGCTACTTTAATTTTTAGCCGCTTTTATAAATTCATGTTAAAATAATTTCATAACAAAACCTATTTCCGATTTTAGTATATGGTTATTAATGTCGCAGAAAGCGAGAAGACTCCTAGCACGATAACCCTGGAGATGCAGGAACTCAATTTGCGCGCCAAATCACTGGAAGAATCAGAGGAAAAGAAAAGCGATGACACAGAACCGGACCACGTCGCGAAGAGTTGTTAATTTGTATTGTTGATTGCTGGAATAAAGCGACCAGTTAACAATTGTCAATTAAACGAAGAGGCCAGAATCCCTTACAATTAACGTAAATTACCTGTGCATTTACAGCAGAATTTAATGAGTTTGTAGCAATGACTAAGGATCCTATAGTACCAATTTCTGTATCATTTAACTTTTGAATTAATTCTTGTTGATTGCAGTTCTAGAGGAGCTATTTAGAATTTAGAATAACGTAGTTAATATTGGAAAAAACATTACTTGACATACTAATGACCATTGTATGGAAACTTTGTTCTCATTGGTCTAATAGAAAACTAGTTTCAATCGAAGAAGTTGATTCCTCACAATAAAGTAATATAATATATTTACAACTAGCATTTATAAATCCATTAACATCATTCAGCTTCCATTCTACATGACAAAATAGACATTCCAACGATGAAGACTATTTTTATTTATCTTCATAAGGATAAAGTGAGTTATTTACATTTTCCATGAATTTGTTTTCTTCAGTGTAAAACACGCTATATTTTGGGAAAGCTAATCGCAGGTGATCAGATACAAACGATGAAACTGAAAAAATTATTTCTCGATACAATTTCTATATAAAAAGAATTCAATGAAAGTACTGTCTTGACAAATTTAAGATAGGGAATTCATTATTGAGAAAATTCAAATTCCTAATAATTAAATTCAAGCAGAGATACTGTCAAATGATAAGACATTATTGTCCTCAAAGAAATATTCGAATAAATGCTATGTTCAATGCCGCAAAATCTCTTTAAAAGAAATTATTTTTATTTCCCGGCTGTTTGTCTAAGGAAAATCAAGTCCAAAGATAGAAGAAAAACCATATTATTCTACTGTATTATATTTAAATTATGGATGTACAATAGTTATCTTCTAATTTCGTAAGATTTATTTTATTTTTTCGCATTTATGAATTTCTTGATGGTTAAATTAATTTAATACCTTACTTAAGTAGGAAACAAACTGATTTAAAAAGAAACCATTTCGAAATCAGCCTGAGTCAAAGGTAAGCAAATTCCATTGGGGGTAACTGTCGAACGACCAAAATTATATCTGTGTTTTAAAAAGGTATAGTATATAAGGATATCGTTTAAAATAAGTAATATATGATTAATTTGTGCTTTCACACGACAAAGTAGTTGCGCTTGTAATTACTGTAAGTAACTTGAAAATAGCGACATAGTTGGTTTTGGAACAGTAGAATTTGTTAATTTAATACAATACAACTAAAAACAAAAGTTATATTTCCAAATAATTTGTTACCATATTTTGGCTAAAATGTGGGAATTTATTAAATCTTCAAAAGTAAATTTCTAGCTTGAAGTTCTTAATCAATTTAAAAATAAATGCAGATTTACTTTTGTTTTACATTATTTGCTATTAAAAATTAAGCTGTCCATTTTTCCACACTGAATCTTGCATATGATATGTGCTGATGTTTACATAACTGGATGTCATGTTAAACAAATCTAGACTCATTATTTTCTGGAAAAGCTAATATCGTTGTGAAAATTTTGCTTGCAATGGAGAACAGTTGACACAAATAATTTAAAAAACTGAAAGCGGACAAATTCTGTTTGATTAAAAAATGATCACATGCTACAATAACAGAGAAAAATCAAAATTTAAATTGAATCATACATTTAGGGTTAAGATTTGAAAAAGTTGTACCTAAGTGATTGTTCTATAGAACTGCCAAAGAGTTTTTAGAATCTAGAAGGCTTGATTACGTTAGAATAGATAGCGATGTAGTCGAAAATTTAGAATATTATCGTATTAACACTGAAAAACTGTTACGTAATGATATCCCTTTGAGAAAACCCCAAGAATCAGACTCATTTGGACGAATTCATTCATTGTTTACCAAACAGTCTCGATTAGTGCTATTGATCCTTTTTCTTCAGATATTACAGATTTGTTATTTAAAAGTCCAGGTGAGGTCAACTTATCTTCAGAGAATGATTATTTTCTTTCCACTTGGAAAAACTGGAGTTATATGAATGTAATTTTCTGACTGCAAAAAAGCTGCTGAAATCTAGGAACTTTTATTCCATCGTAATAGATTATGATACATTTAAAAATTTGAACAATATGTTGACGCCAAAGAATTTTATCCAATTAGTGTTTCTCTCGAGATTTCGAAATCTGGAACCATCAAAATGGACTCATTCATTATATGATGAGTGTGAAAACTTATCTGACGATCATTCTCATGATGAACGTAGAGTAGGTTTTCTTAGTTTATTATAGTTATTAACTTCCAGTCCTGGCTTTCAATCTTTCAGAAAATTCAATTTAATTGTCTCGAAAATGGATACACTTCACGATGGCAAGGAAATTCTTAAAATTCTGGAATTTGGGAGTACAACGTCTCATAATCTGGAATCCCTTGAGTTTGATGTCTCTTGATTTAACGTCGAATTGGGCAAGGAACAAGGGACATTGTTATATTCTCTGGTTTCTTTGGAAAAGTTATGAACTGTGAGAAAGTAGTCAACTACAGTGAATGAATGAAGGCTGAAATGATCATAGACGGACAACTAGAGATCATCACAGCTACTGGAGCTGCCATCCACGCTCTTCAAATCCTCAGTGAAGAGGTTGAGCCTTATATTAAATTAATTGAAGAGCAAAGCAGTGAAACTGATTATGACAATGAAGAATCGGAAAATAAAATAGATATAGAAAACGAAAGTTTAAATGCTGTTCCTCATCCAGAAAACGAAATTGCAAATAATGAACGTCAATATGAAAACGAATCTTACAGTACATTGTCTAGTGAAAAACATAATTCTAATAACGATTTCAGTTACAGCAAAGGAGCCTTGAATAAAGACGATCGAATAATAGGTCCTTCTACACCAGACATTGACTATTCTGAAAGAAACTGGCATTGTAAAGCTCTTCCAGAATCATCTCAAAAAGAAACATGATTCCAATGATTGCTTTCCTTTGATACTTTTTGATTTGGAAGTCTGATTAAATTCATTTTTGTCCATATCTATTTGAAGAAGTCAAAAAGTATAAAAAACATAATGAAGTATAAAGGCAAGCAATTATTGTTTTACTCGATCAGCGAAGTTGGTAATTTTACCACTTTTCGTAGTCAACTCTAGATATCAGCTTAGTTCTCTAAGGAAATCTTTGACATATTTGCACCCCGCGTACATTGCTGTTGATGCACTCAAAGAAAACTCTCATTTATTGCGTGAGTTTGACCAAAACACGCGTGGGTGTGAATGTGTTAAATAGTTTCATATTCTGCCAGAAACTAAAGAGATCAAAAATTAAAGCACTTTAAGCTAAATGTTTACTCAAAAGTACCAAATGCTTTTGAGTTTTGTTATATTCCCTTTATCAACTATCGTGTTAAATTGTAGCCAATTGATTCTCTGTCAGGTGATTCCAAGCTGTTTAGAAAGTAAACTACTTTTTTCTACATGAATAGCGTGTGGAGAAAAATTCCATTGTAGTTCCTTAAGGAATCATTCTGACAGAACTTCATTATGAATATATTGGGAAGTACGATATCCACAATAATATATTGAAGTTCAATATTAGAACCGTGATTGTAAGCGTGTAAGCTCTAGTTAGTAATTTCTATATGAGAATAAATATTAGCTTTCACTTAAAAAATCCATATTTCAGAGAAAAACGGACCTAAATATTCTAGACCAAATGGTCTTAGTTTTGATTAGCGAATAATGTAATTAATTAACTGATTTTCAGTGTAATAAGAGAGTTAACGATAATTATTGTTGTATGAAATCATAGTTCTGCGAGCAATAACTTTGTAACTTTGATATTAAAAAGTATTTTCATCATGAATTCCACAAATCCCCCAGTTGATCCTAAACCAGTATTCGATCGTGATGTTATTTTCTATTTGGGACGTACTGGCCTTACCGTTGGATGTATTGCGGAGTTAATGCTAATCATTTTCTTCTCTGTCAATGTGTTCTTCACTTCGAAGAAAAACGATCTTAATTCAGCCTATTTCAAACTTTCTGTAAGTGGATACATTATCGATATTATTTCGAGTGGAATTATGATCATCCATGAATTTGTCGATCCTGCTTACCTCACTACTTTTGGTACTATTTCAATATTTACTACATTATATGTGTATTTTCATATGGGAATTTTGTCAGCCCTGATGAGTATAAATAGATGTACAGCATTGGCATTTCCTGTTCTTCACAACAAGGTGAGGATCGGACTTTTTGATAAATACCTTAAAAACGTTTCTCTAAAAATAGTACGGACGACATCTAGTGGGGAGTGATTTTCGAGACTTTCTAGATATCGGATAAATCGACTTTGGTGAAAATTGTATGAAGAGTGAATGAAAAAGTAATTTTGTAATTTTTTGGATGCTACTCATATCTGGTTAATGAAAATAATAATAAAAGAATGTTGACAAAATTTCCAAACAACTTGAGTTTAGTAAGCTACCGGTACTATTAGTTAGGTCTCTGCAACATCTATGGATACTTTATATATGCCTAATAACTCTTAAAGATGGCTAAAGTATCATACTTCGCATAATCTCAATGTAGAAGTCCCTTGATCCACATAAGTACAGTGTATTTTCAAGAAATTAATTCCAAAATTTCCACATAAAACTAAATTTGACTTATGTTACTTTATTCTTAGCAAGTTGAGGTAATTTTCAGATCTGGGAAAGCTATCCGTTTTACATTATCATGCCTCTTTCCATCGCTGCTCCGTTTATCATTGGCCACAAGTACTTATTCGATCCTTGTTTCACTGAAGTGTGGCAACCTCGCTGCATATCGGTAATTAATGAATATTATGTCTTTACTATAAGTATTAATTTACCTCTTCTTATTCTCACTCTGATCGCCATATGTGTCGGGATTTGGTTCTCTCGAAAACAATCCGTTTCACCGTCTGGCTTTAAGAAAGTAGAAAGACGGCTTGTTTGGCAAGTTATAAGTTCATCTATTCTTCTCATTTTCTATTATTTATTATGCTACTTTGGTGGGCTTTTTTTTGAAAAATCTCCAGAGTTCGGCAGTAACCTATATTCAATAAGCATCGTAGTTTATGCATTGCATACCTACCCATCGATTGTAGTTCTATTCATAGTGAGGTAAGAATGTTCTGAAATAAAATTAATTAACTAATGATTCTGTAGCCCAACTTTCCGACAACAATTCACTGCATTTTATGGATGTAAAAACACTACGTCCTTGAATACGAAGACTACCACTATTGTGGTCAGTATTCAACCTAAACGGTAATCAAGAAAACCTGTGACTCTTGTTCCTTTTAAATGAACTACATATTTTTCGTTATCAAATAAAGTTCCTGTTTACTGCAAATGAAAGAAATTATACGTGTTGAAATAAAGAAAATATTTCTCCTTCGGGACCGTGTCACTGTGAGAAACAGAAGTTCTCTTTGGTGACAAATCCTCCTTATGAATTTAGAGATGTAGGTTCCTACTGTATTGGAATGGCTAATTGTATTTTATTCTTATTCAAAGAAGTTAAAAGGACAAGAGAACTCGCGTGGAGTTGGTTAATAACGAGATTCGGATTGAACTTCAACTAAAATTTTTTGTAGGTTAATTAATTTTTGAGACTAAAGCTAACTGGGAAGTACCGTGAACTTTGTGTAGATCATTGGACTAGCTAAACTCTGTTCTATGTGCTCATATCAGCACATTTATTAAACACACTTAATGAATTCAAAAATTTCTGAAAAGACGGAGACCAAGTTCGGACGAGTGGAGTAGAAGAGAATTATCGGTAATAAAGTCAACAAAAGTTTAGGAAATAATAGCTTAGAGAAATTTATATATTTTCAAATTCAAAAAAGATAGGAGCACTGGAGATTCCCAGGTGTCGCAGAAAGCGAGAAGACTCCTAACACGAAAACCCTGGAGATGCAGGAACTCAATTTGCGCGCCAAATCACTGGAAGAATCAGAGAAAAAGAAAAGCGATGACACAGAACCGGACGACGTCGCGAAGAGTTGCTGTTAATTTGTATTGTTGACTACTGGAATAAAGTGACCAGTTAACAATTGTCAATTAAGGGAAGAGGCCAGAATCCCTTACAGGGAGAGTTAACGGTCTTTTTAAATATTGGGAGATCCTAGCTTCACCAGACTTGTTCTCGGAGATAAACGGAAATCCACAGACTTTCAAAGATCTTGTGTTTCTCAATTTAATTATCTAAGAAAACCAATACAACGATATAGTAAAATTACTAGTTTACCCAATTTGATCTAAAACTAATAATGAAGTTCACTTTTATTTCTATGGTAAATTATCAATGTTTCCTTTATATATCCTATATCTTGGAGTTCTAAAAAGTATAAAATTAAGTTTAGGAAATCTTTGAATTTCTGTTCAAAATAGCAAAGGTAATTTAAAAATTAATTAATAAATTATTTTGTCTTATTTCAAGATAATCCATTTTTATTTAAATAAATACTGTATTAACACATAGAGACCTGTCTGTAGCAATTGATGGGATTTGTAGATTTTAGATGATATTTAATGGAGTGCGCGTTCTTTTTAGAAGATGAAAGTGAACATCTACTTTCGTTTCTGAAAAGTCGCACCTTTTCTCCAAAGCGAATGCCAATTCGTGGTGGATAAATTCTGAAGTAGATTCACTTTGCTACCCTCAAAATAGAATATTCCACTTTCCAGAAGCAAAGTGAACTTGGCATTTTGTGACCAATGGAAAATTAATTTTTTACATTGAGTCAGTTTCTTTTTAATTTTCTCGACATAATCTATCATTATTATCGTAGTTTTTTAAAGATATTGAGATAAAACTAAATAAAAGTATAAAGCAGTGATATATGAATTCTTCAAAATTTGGACAATTTCTTGATCTTAATGTTGTTCTTGTCCTAAGAATCACTTAATGTGTGTCTATGTATCTTCAAAGACAATTTAGGTTAACTCATATAGATTTCAATTATTAATAGCCATCTTAATTACATTAGGTTAGGTTTAGGTTGGATTTATGCTTGATCTTAAACTAGACTAAGCTCATATATTTGGTTTTTCATTCTCAACATTTATGGTTGGTGTTTTCCTCATTTATTGAGTGGATTTCAAATTTTTATTTTCTATGTAAATTGCACATATTTTTGATACGCTCAAGAATTGCAAAAGTGGATCATAATGCTGTAATCATAGGCAGTAAAGATGTCATAAATTGTTATTGAAACAGAAATGAATGATAAAAAGTAGGCAGATATATGAAATCTACAAATAAACACTCATAGAAATTCAAAATTAAGTTGTGTTAACATGAAAAGTGGATTTTACACGAGAACAGTGTTTGTGACAGAACGCCAAGTTCACTTTGCCACTGAAGAATGGGCTAATTCATTCTCGTGGTAACAAAGTGACTACTCACCAATTTTTCAAAAACAAAATTAAACGTCCACTTTCATTTTCTGGAAATTCTTGCCGCTCACATATTTATTGAATGCAATAGAAATCGAGTTTTTGATATATTGTTCAATAATGTAATTACATTAATATATGACATAATGTTGACAGTCTTGTTGTTTGATTAAGAAAATAACTGAATAAGTTTAAACCGTTTATATAAATTTCTGTGCAAAATATGCTTGATATATTCAACTTTGCCACTTCATGTAATCTTTAGGGATATAGTTGCTTCAGAAACACGTATATGATCATTTAGGAATAAAAAACATTAGAAGTTACGAATCATTGAAAATCATAATTCTGATTAAATGGATCACAGTGAATTTCTGAAAATCACTATATTTAATTTATTTTAATGGAAATTGGTGTACACAATTGCATTTTCATTCAAATGTCTACTAAATAGTAATGATTTTAAACTCAACACTTGGGTGTAAATAAATAATAAAGAACTTTGATAAGTGTGTCCAGGTAGCTCAGTGGTTCAAAATACAATTATCAGGTAATTTAAACGACAGAATTCGATTCCAGGAGAAGACGGAGTTTTCTATCATTCCTTGTAAAAATTAAAATTCCTCTAATGAGTAGATAAGGTACTGTATCAAACAGAACAACCCTACTGTAGGGGAGAAGTATTGTTTGTGGAACTTGGGTCGGTTGGGGGAGAGAAATTACAGCAGTGTGGAATGCAAGGTTGTTGATGAGATGTTCGTTGATTTTCTAACAGTTCTTTAATTGCATTTTGTTCAATACAGAAACTGGTTATTCTTGAGTTTGAAGAAGCATTTGGTATGAAATGATCATATCTCTAAATTCTGAATTTAACTTTAACATTAAAGGTTTATTTTTGGAATCTGGGAATTCAGGATGAGGACGGTAGTCTATGTCACATTTCGTCCAAAATGGAGAACTGTTTAGACTTACAGTTTTTTTCGTGTTAGGATCACAGATTTCCTAGTTTTTAGAATTATTTACCATTAAATCTACTTCTCGTTGTTACTTAATTGGTGCAATATATTTCACAATTTTCTCCATCTTCGTACTTACAAATAATGATTTAGATGCATTTTTACAGAAAAATAATATATCCAATTATTATCATAGATCTATTCAGCTGCAAAATGAGTGCTTGGCAATAAAATTTCATATATCAGTTTAGGAGTTTAGGTTAAAAATCATGTGTCTAGTGATAGAACTTGAGTAACTTTTAGTGAATTATGTCTAAATTTGAATTAAAAGTTTGAAAAAAACTCAAAATATATAGCCATGAACTCAACTATTTTAGTTATGTCCTCCTATATCACTAACAAGCATTAGATAAAATGACCAACTGTTCGGAACTACTATTCATTACCTTATTACAATTATGGCAATTGATATATTCATAAAATTCTCTTTAAAATACTGATATAATGCATTATAACTCATAGTTTAAGACAAATTTAATAATACTGATGTGGAAAGTGAGTCTTTTCTGTTTCTAAATGCTCTATCTATTATAAAAAATGCTAAAAATTAATTTTCATCAAGAACTTGAAAAAAACGTTAAAAATCACAGAAAATAAGATTTGAATGGTCCTAACATAAGAAAATGAGAAATCTCAAGGTTCGTCCATTTGGGTGAAATGTGACATAGACTACCGTTGCCACACCGAAATTTCGAACTGCTTCCATTAGGATCCCCATCTATCTGAAGAGACAGAATTACTAAAACGTTTTCTTAGTTCAGAAGCTAGTCAAAAATTAGAAGCACTGGGAGAACTTTGATTTGCATGGAATAAAACAGTTTTTAAACACGTTTTACTGCCCTTGATCAAAAACATGTTCGTTTGAATCTCAATCGACATTGTTTCATTATTCTCATACAGTGTAACTTTCCAGTGATCATACATTTACTTTTATATTCATAAAAGTAGTAAAACACAATTTTTTAAGCTTAAAATATTGTGACACCATGTAATTCCCCCTCTGGTTATTGCTGTTTTATTCCTTCACTTTTATTGACTGGCTAATTGCAAAACCTTCCAGATGTTTTCCTTCATTTTACCAAGGATATTTCAGGTCGGATTTCTTCATTTTATGAGTTTTTCTTTTTCTCATTCTGTATTCTCATTGTTATTTTTATTTTTTGAAGCTAATCGGCAAAAAAGTTGATTTTTTGTGTCTCAACAGTAAAATATCTGATGTTATGATTGGATTTATAACTATAAAGTAGGTTTTGTTTCTGTTTTATTAATACTTTTTATAAATATCCGAGATTTGTACTTAAGTTGGAATGTGTTTATTTATTCACAATTAATTTTATTTTATGGACAATGCATACGTTACAACATGAATTTCTTACTCCTTTATGGAGTTTTGATGTATAATGATCAAGGTTTTTTGATAATGAGTATTTTTAAGACAGTTGTAAACAGATATGGAACATAAGGTCTTTCATAATAGTCAATTTATAATTCGAAAACACTAATTCAGTAGCTTAAGTTTTTTATTTGTTTTTTCTGTGAGTACGGTATTTCATCCTAGTTTTAAATAACTTTGATATAAGGCTCAATCTCTCCACTGAAGACTTGAAGAGCGTGGATGGCAGCTCCGGTGGCTGTGATGATCTCCAGTTGTCCGTCTATGACTAGTTTTGCTTTAGGGAACTTTTCTTTAATCCATTCTTGAACAAACGGGATTCTACAGGTTCCTCCGGCTAAGAACATAGTATTTACGTCAGTGAATGGAGCCTTTTGATTATTCCAACCTTCTCTTTGGTTACATTGATCCTTCCTTTGAGTTGGAAGTAGATGTAATTCAAATGTTTTATAAAAATCAAAACTATTTCCAAAACTCATTTTTAATCCCTCTTCGAACCACTCTCTTGTGAACTCGACCATTCCCTCAAGACGAGGATGAATATCGGACAAATCAAACCTAAAATAAATGGTTTCTCATTTCTCATAATATTTGACTCACTCTGTTTTCTCCTCAAAAGAAAGCTCATGTTTGATCTTCTTCGCTGTTTCCAATGTTCTCAGTTTCACATCACTCCTTAAATCCTCTGGAATTGATTTTTCTAGTTCTTCAATAATTATATTGTCAATAGCCCTTCCTGAACATTTGGCATCGTAAAGTGAATCTGATTCTCTAATACAAGTCACATACATTTTACCCTCATGTTCAGAAACTTCATAAACTCTGCAAACACAAGTCCCTCCTCCGACATCAAAGATAGCAATCTTCTTTCCTGGTTTGATCATTTTAGAATACCTATCATTGGACAAATAATAGAGGAGATCGGCGTGGGTCTCTTCAATGATGTCTATCACTTCTATATTAGCCAACTTCGCTGCTTCAATGGTGCTTGAGATATAATTGTTAGAATATCTCGGGACAGTAATGACTGTCTTTCTAACAGGATTCCTATTATTAAATACATCCTGGTACTCACTTGCTGCTTCAGCCATCCTTTCCAGAAAGATTGCGTTGATCTTTGGTAGGGAAAAATCTTTTAAACCTTGGCAGGTCTGCGATCCTAAATGTGGCTGATCTTTTTTGAAACTGAACTTGAAAGGCCATATTGATTGTTCTGATATTTTCTCTCGATGACCATAATTATACAGAAGTTTATGGTCGAAAATAACATGATCAGGTTTGGTTCTGAGTCTTCTGACTGCTGCTCTTCCAATAATCGGTTTCTCTTCGTCAAATGAGACTACAGATTCCGTCCAGAGATCTCCAGGAGAAGAGTTGTCAAATGGAATAACATGGATTTGTCTGTTTCTAGAGACAGCCAGGACAGATCTGGTTGATCCGAGGTCAATTCCCATGATATCCGTTCTTGCTTCATATTCTTCAACTAGTTTTGGAATATGAATATAACCCCAGTCTTCAATGATGTAAGATTGGAGGTTGGTTTCATCAGAATCTTGAATTTTAACTAAGATGGGAGCTTCTGGATCAGAAATTAAATGTCTAGCAAGGACCGAGTTTTTATTACTCCATGCCGAATGAATAAAATTGATACTTTTGAAACCGTATTTGTCCAATTCAGAACCATATAATTCATTAACCTCCTCTCGACTATCCTCAGAAACAACATGGACTTGGTTCATTCTGAAACCGAACATCCTTGCAGCGTACTCGAAATCAATACATTTATTGAACCCATATCCTCTTGTATCCAACTCTTTCCATGTCACTCTTCCTCCGGCAGCTGTTGTGCATTCATATAAAGTAATACTATTGTAATAAAGCCAAATAATAAACTCCCCAACAGAGTATTCAACTTTTTCTTCCAAATAACAATTAAAATCCAGTTCCTCTTTCGTAGCGAGATGGACTAGATTACCATATTTCTTGAAATCTTCTTTTTTGAGATAACCATTTTCATTATCTATAGCAATAATCCCAATATCATTTCCATACTTTGTAATTAGCTCATCAATAATTTCGTGGTTGGATTTGTTTTGAGGTCGGGAATAATTAGACTTTTCTTTTGTTTCTACATTATAAGTTCCAATTTTAAATTCATTAGACCATTTAATAATACCACAAGCAATAGATTTTTTTTCAGAGCAAGCAACTGTATACGACGATTGTTCCATTGAATATAAATAAAATGACTATTGACAATATCCTAATAATACGATTTTACTCGATGATGGAACCTCTTCCATTCCTCTTTCTTCTGATTAGGCTCCGTGTGTCCATCACTACTTTATCTACAACTTAGAGACTAAGATGTGAACAAACTTTATTGATTATAATTTCCGATATTCAATCTGAAAATATCAAATCGTTATAATTCAAGTCCATAAAATGCTTTTAACAAATGAAAAAGAAAAATTAAAAACAAAATCAACTACAGACCAGTGAAATGCTCTTTGAACTGAATTCTGCAAGATTAATCTCGAAATTAAATTTTATTCACACCTTTGTGCTCTGAATTTACTTTACACCACCACAGATGAATAACATTTCAAAGATCAGAAACATTATTTACAGAAATCAACTTCATTGTCATTTAAATCAATCTATCCAGAACAATACTATCATCAATAATCAACATTAATATGAATAAGAAACAAATTAGATTTCAAAACCGAGTGTCAAATTCCCTGATATTCTACCAGATTTGTGAAAGATATTGTAGAAATGATGACATACTCAATTTCAGCTTTCATTCATTTGCTGTAGTTGACTACTTTTTCACCGTTCATAACTTTTCCAAAGAAACCAGAGAGTATAACGATATTTTCTTGTTCCTCGCTCAATTGAACGAGTATCTTACAGAACGGATCTCCTCAACGGCAATAGTACTCGTAGAATCTCCAATTCCCGAAGAAAATTCTCTGTTGTGTTTAAAGCATTCCTCAAAAGAAAGAAGAGTTCTTTTCCAGAGAGCATAAACCTGGGCATCAGTTCTCATATTTGAATGAAGATTTTAATTCCCAAATGTCTCAAATAGTGAGAATCTTTTATCCTCTCATATCATCGGTAGACACACTGTTATTTAAATTCCTGGAATTATTCAGTATTCAACTCATGGATATTCTGGGAGCTTCCAGAATTGTTATTAAAATAGGAAAATAAGGCAAATTGATTTCACTACCGAATTACCAGATATATTACTTTTTTATTTCGATTCATTTTGTACGTGAAATGATATGGACTTTCTCTAGTAATGGGTGGACATAATTTCTCAACACACTCTTTATCCAACGATATCTCAAGTATAAACAATAACACTACAGAACTTGATCCCAGAAATGGCGGGAACAATTATCGTTATAGAAAAGATTTTTATCGTAGGAATATGAATTAGATTCCACTTCAGCACGAAAGTTAAGGAATCCCAAGAATCATGCTATTAAAAACATTGTAAATGGAACTTACGAAATCACCTCGATTCATAGGTTTAAAACTCTCTAGAAGATTCCAGTATTTCTTAAGAATTTTAGAATCAACATATCAAATCGAGAATGGCAGAAGTTGTTAGAAAAGGCTAATAATTTGTGCCAAAACAATTTTATAACGATATTTATTTCTTATATTTATAAAAATATGATTTCGAAACAAAGATCTAGAACCTCGAGTTCTGAAATGTTTCAGAAAGTTCTAGAAATCCGAGTTGATGCAATTCCGTGGGAACATCAATATCCATTTTAATAATTTCAAAGTCAACATCAAGATTGGAGACGAAATGATGTTTCATAATATGTTACATATGTTTATTATTGTGTTCAATTGCACTTGTGAGAATGAACAAATCAGAAAAGTTAATGAAAACGAGAATAACAATTCGGTTCATTTCAAAAAAGAATTCAAGAACATTAGCAGTATTTGTACAACTATTTATATTTTTTGATTTTTGTATTTAATCAGTATAAGGGAAGTTACGAGAAATTATCCAACATTGTCATGTTTCTTATTTCCGAGTATCAGCGTTCGGATGCTAAAGTTAATAATTCTCTGAGTAGTTTTTGAATCAAAAATCAACTTTGAAATTTCTTAGTTTTCCACTGATTACCCGTAGACTTCAGATATTTCGGAAAACAGTAATTACCGTTAATTTCTGTTCGAACATCAAATGGATAAAAGAAAAGAAGAAGATCTGATTTCGTCCCACGACTAATGTCATTCTTAGATTTCTTATTCTCTCAATGATCAATCATTGCAAATCTCTAGAAATTTATATTTAGGATGGGAAACTTTTTGCGAATTCACTTATAAAAAGCTATCAATTTGTTTCTATTAATAAATATTTGAAAAATTTATGATCATAGGTGAAGTTATTGCCATGGTTGGGAAAATTACTTTGAAAGTGCTGATTTAATCGTATCAGAGAACAGTTTTTGAGTTGTTAAGATAGTGTCGGAGATGAAAAGTTTTCCCTCTCCAATCATCGTTCCAAAGGACTGGAGTCTAGATACCTCCAGGGTACATCAGTATTGGTCAAACAATTATGAATGCACGCCATTTTCTATTATCTACTCCATTAAAACCAATAGGATTAGATTATTATTTGAATCGGAGACCTTCTGGGAATTCCCAATGTTTCTGGTATTAATTTCTACCACTTTTTAATCTAACTTATTTTATTTCACAGATATGTTTAAGACTTGTACTGATAACATAGTTGATGTAATCTTCCAACATGATCTGGATATTCTAAACCTATTTCAGAAGAGAACACATCTACCGTCTGAAAGTAAAATATCTGACTCTCCTTGGTGAAGACGGTTCCATAATCTTGGTAGACGATGTTGATGGAAATACTTTGAATGTCAGGTAAGAAGTAGAAACAGAAACCTGAATGCCCTCAGAACCATGAGGAATACAACCAACTCTAAAAGGAATTGGAGAAACATCTACTCTTTCCGAATAGACTTCATGAAGGAGATGGACATTTAAGAAATCCTTTATTCGAATGAATTTTGGGAATTGTTTGGAGAGGTTCCCCTAGTGACTGTTGATCCAGAATCCAAATAAAGTTGTACATCGATTCTTCCCGAAAAGGTTAATTTATGAATGTATTGAAATGGAATAAGGAACTCCAGTCAAAGACAGATCACCTAAGAAAAGCAATCATGGGAGTACTTTCATGAGAGCAAAGATTCTCTACAGTCATTGAAAATCTCCAAAATGTTTCTCATAGCTTCAAGGTGTTTATCGGTGAAGGAATAGAAAATAACGAAAGAATAAAAATGTTTTAATTATTAGATATTCTAAAAAGAGTCAGAAGAAATCTTAAGTGTTCTTAGATTCCGTCATTTGAGTTATCTCTTGAGAAATATGGGAAAGATGAATTTATAATTTCTAATATAAATCTGGATGAAAATGAGAAAGAAATTCATGGGAAAGAAGAATATAAACTGAGAAATACTGTCCCATTCATTGAAATAGAATGAATTTCCGACCACAAAACCTTGATTATGTTAATCAGAAACTAATTCCCTTGATTTTTGACCAAGTAATCTTGTATGAGGTTCATTGGATCTCCATCAAGTGCTGGTATCTGCACAAGTTTCTCCAGAATAATTCGAGTAAGATATTGTTCTCGTCTAACATCATATTAGTGCTCAGAAGAATCCTCTCATCAGCATTATTGTCCTTGAAGTATTTCTGAAGTTGAATCAAAATCAAAGTATTATCTTTAGGTTCAGGAACTGGAGATATAAATATTTGAATCCACTAGGTCTGTGTTAGCTAAAGTAGAAGAATTTCCAGAATCATTGTAATTCTGTGAATTTCCTGTTCTTCTTCTCGACACTTAACATGTCAACAGTTTGTAATTACAACTCTTTTTCACAGGAACGAAATAAAAAGGTTTGTCCTGTACATTTTATTTAACAAATTCTTCACATGTGATACAAATCCATTTCCTCAACTCATCCGAATAGCTTGAAGAATATCCTATTTCTAGTAATAGTGGAATTTATTCCGTTTGATTCTGTTCAGCAGAAGACATCCAAGGAATCCGAATTTATTTCCTTCACAGTTCCTCTCGGTAGCAACAATTAGTTCAGATAAATCATTTGAGATTACTACATTCGTGTTTCTTAATCTTTCTCTTGTCTTGAGCTTCTGGACAACAATATCGTTTTCGTCATGAGTTAAAATAACTGAGTTCATACAACTGCACCAATGTTCATTCATTTGGTTGACCTAATGACCACACATGTATTTCAGGAATTCCTCAGATTCATTTACTCGTCTGTAAATGCAACATTCAAAATACCAATATTTCTCTTTG
>SWDT01000175.1:0-16454 GCA_009193035.1 Halicephalobus mephisto | reverse complement strand
ATTCTATCTTTGATGGAGAGATTAGGAGAAAATTTAAATCTAATTATTAAAAATAGTATTACATAACTGAATATGAGAAGGGATTGAATTATTAGTATTATCAGTTTGTTGGATTTTTGTTTTTATTCTAATATGGAAGAGGAACTTTGTTTCCCTCGCCATATCAACCTCTGTCAGACAATCAGCCTTCGGTACTAATTATTCAGTTCGACAGTGGAGGTCCCGGGACCACCCACATCGCTCTCAAAAATACAACAACTATTCCTAGTCTCTCCTCGCGAAATATCTTCAATTGTCTGTTTCGATAATCATACAATAAAAAGACGAAAAAGAATAGTGATCAAATTTATGAAAATAATAGCAGATATTAAGGTAGAAAAACAAGATGTAAGTTGTTTACAGAATAAAATTAATTTTTTTATCCATTTTCTCCTTTGATTAGATGTTGAAATTGTCTTTTTTATTCATTTTCATTAACTTCAGAATGATATGAATTCATGTCCTGATCAACATTTGATCACTATCAATACAACAACTGTTAATTTTACTTTAAAAGTAGTGTAACATAAAAAATAAATACCTGATGTATGTTTAAATACAGAGCCTTAAAAATTAGGAAATACTGAAAATGAGAAATTAAAATCCCGAAATATACGAGAGAATCATAATATTTTGAGTAAGTCTTCTAAAAATCCAACATCTTTTGAAATAAACGATTTAAAAATTAAAATTGGTGATCAAGTTGATGAGCTTAGATAGAATACTTATTGTTTGACACTCCTCATATCTGGAATTTTTTGTGCTTTGATTTCTACCAAGTTCTGGGAATTTGAGTCAAACTAACTTTATACCAATATTTACTTGAGTTTTTAATAGTATGGTTGTTCATTAACAAGCATTAGAATGGAGTAAATTAAAGGTATAAAGACATAAGGAAAACTTTAAAAAGTAAAGAGGTCGAGTTTGTGTGATCGGGGTGTTCTCTAGATAACCCGACCACTCCGGACCTCGACGTCACGGAAAAGGTGTGTGTTTTTGAAGAACTGCGAAAACAAAATGAGTCAGGAATTCTGAATCAAAACAGTGGGACCAGACAACGAGAAAACAATCATTTTCTTCCTTCTATCTGTTGCATGGTTACACAACGATGTGTAGTTTGAGATTTCGCAACAAAAATGTTTTTTAGTTTTTCTCTTTTGAAATAAAATGTTAATTTAAAAATATTTCTACCGAACGATCCGAAACCCGTTCAAAAAATTGAAACGAATTTTTATTTCAACCTCGGTTGAAATTATATTTTTATTCATTTTTTTATTCTTAGGAGTAATAAGTTGTGAAAGAAACCTCTATATAGAAATAATAGAGTTGATTTAACTTTCAAGAAAGTGAGAAAGAATGGAAGAGTGCTGGTTCTTGAACGAGATTGAGTTTTTTGCCCCGAGGTCTATAAAGCAGCCGACCTCGAAATCAAAATTTAACAATTTCTGTTCCAATCCCTAGTATAATTTTAATATCGAAATATTTATACCCCAAGGCACTGAGAAATTCACAAGCAATTTAATTTTATGAGATACTCGGTCGTGAACAGATATTTAGCAATATAGATCTACAATGTTACATGATTAAGATATTTGATTAAATTGTATTTATTTTTAGAATGACTTTGAATCCGGATGTTTACCTTGATCTAGCTTGGGAGTTTATTGCTTTATACCGTGAGACTCCAGGAACCACGGCCAGATTTATGCTCTCAGGACAGAAACCATTGGCTTTCTTAAAGAAGGCAGTTGTAGTAAAGGTGAAGGGGGGATGTGAGATGTCGATGGTATGATACTTTGGAAGCTCTTAGATTGAGTGGAAAACTGTTGGTTCCTACTGTTAGGAATTCAAGCTTGTTTATCTTAACATAATCAGAACAAAAAAGGTCTTTGTTTGGCAGGAGTCAAACTCAGCCCAATTCAGAGCTGGATTTTTTGAAATGACTGACTCTGTGACACTGATCTCATTTCGAAAACGTTGGCTGATAAGGTGGAGCTTTGAACTTTCTTTCTAGGTCATTGGAGGTTTAATTCCATCTTTTATACCTACAGAATCAGAAAAATTAATTTTCTGTCAATTTAAGTGAACTTTTAGCAGTAAACAGTACATCTAACTTGTTTGGATCTATTTTATTGGAATTATTTGATTCAAGAGAATAGTAAAATTTAAGATAGAAAAAGTAGTGAACTCATCCTCATATTTCTTGACAGAAACTTCTGAAGCGTCCTAGAATTTAGTAAGAGCTTATGGAATTCTCTAGAAATCAGTGGAGATTTCTAAGGTCTTATGGAACCTTCTGGAATTTTGGAGTCTTTCAAAATCTAGTAAAATCTTGAATCCTTAAAAATTTTTTAAAGGTTTCTGTAACTTTATAAAATATTTTTAAATTATTCAAGTTTTCCAGAATTAAGTAAGAGGTTTTGAAATTCCCTAGAAGTCCGCAAAAACTTCTCAGAATTTAATAACAAATTATTCGGATCTTCATTAAGGATCAAGAGTTAGACAAAAAAAGCTATTATTCGACAGAGAACAAAAAACTAATTCGGTAAGGAATCTGACACAAGGATAAACGGTACAATATGGGTAATTGTCAAGATAAAATACAGATAGAATTATTATATTACTCTTACACAATACAACCTAGAATCTCTATCGTGCTTTACAATATTCCACATTCTCTGATATTCAAGTTGTCGTTTCAGTTCTTTTTTTCTAGTTTATTTTTCTGTTCTCACAGGTATATACCGTTCGGTTCATCATTTTAAAGCCTGCAATAAGCAAGAAAGCTTACAATTCATCTTAAGAATGTTAAAAAAGGTCACAAGAAAGATTAATATTCATCGAAGTTAATTCATTTTGTAGTTACGTTAAGTTCAGGCTGGATTTAGATTTAGGCTTGGGCTTATAGTAAATAAGTTAAAGTTGACTAGATAATCTGTGGAGGTGAGAAGAGCGACTTAAGTTATCTTTTTAGATGCCAAAAATTATATATTGGTATATCTTAAACCTTATTAATATAAAAAAAGAATTTGTTGAATATTCAGGAAGATTCTAAATTGTTAGTTTTATTGCCATTCCAATTCTCATTGAAAACATAACTATTAAAGAATTGGATAATTTCTATTTATACTTAAAATTTTAATTTTTCAGTCCCTTTTTATTTCCCTTCTTTGATTATTGACTCACATTTCTCTCTGTCACCGTCTTTACCTGTTATCAGAGTTATCAACATCACCATCTAAAGTAAAGCTTCAATAAAGTTTAGATAACGTATGCTTTCAATTTAAATCACGTTATACTTTCTATCCTTATTTCTGAATCAAAAATGTCTTTTTTTTTAAATTTATATATCCACATTTGAAAAAAAAGAGTAGGAATAATTAACTGCCGATTTTAAAAATTGTAAATCCAAAAGATATGTTTCACAGTAGATTTTTTGGATGTTTGGGGAAATTGGATTGTAGTTGATCCAAATCGAATTCAAATGAATCATCCTCGTAACAATAAACTTCTGGAGATTAGAAAGGTGTTAGATCAGATATTTTCTGGAAAAGTTAATCTTTACAAGCAGAACAAAAGGTTTCCGAAAGGATATTTGGGTAAATACGGTTTTTTCAATATCTAAAAGTACTTTGGTATATAACTATTATCCTTCAGGAATCAACAGAAGTTTTCTTCTTTCATGTGACCTCACTTTCGAAATTTCTAAACCATTCAGTTTGAAATCATGTAAAATTATGAGATAATCATAAAATAGATTCTTATTTAGGTTACTGTTTTTCAAAACTTCTAAGAATTCTTGTCAAAGTTGTTTCATAATTGAATTCATTTCTATTTTGTAATGATATACTCGCGATTATTTTAAAATTGCTTCATTTCAATAAAAAAGTGATATATGGATAATTCGAAAATAAATGACAACATTAACAGATTTGTGCAGTTATCATTGATGAGGAAATTCATTCAATATTATTCTTAAATGTGAAGTAATTATTCTCTGTCTGTCACGTATTCATAAAACTAATTGAATCTGTCATGGACCTTGAGGTAATCCACATAATCCTAATAGATAGATAAAAGAAAAAATCCTTCTTTATTTTGATACAGTAAGATTTCGGTACAATATAAATAAACTTAATCTAGGGAGATAATACAATAGTGTAGGGAATAGACAAAATAATACAAAAAATTTAAATCATAATAACTCTAGCGACTTAATGATGGGGAGATTTGATGGTTCCCTTAAATACTGAGAGGTCCGAGTTTCACCAGACTTGTTCTCAGAGATAAACAGAAATTCATAGACTTTCAAAGATCTCGTGTTTTGTGATATAGTTATCTAAGAAAACCAAAACAACGATATAGTCAAATTACTAGTTTACCCAATTTAATCTATAACTAATAATGAAGTTCACTTTTGTTTCTATGGTAAATTATCAATGTTTCCTTTATATATTCTATATCTTGGAATTCTAAAAAATGCAAAATTAAGTTTAGGAAATCTTTGAATTTCTGTTCAAAATAACAAAGGTAATTTAAAAATTAACTAATAAATTACTTTATCTTATTTCAAGATAATCCATTTTTATTTAAATAAATACTGTATTAAGACACAGAGACCTGTCTGTAGCAATTGATGGGATTTGTAGATTTTAGATGATATTTAATGAAGTGCGCGTTCTTTTTAGAAGATGAAAGTGAACATTCACTTTCGTTTCTGAAAAGTCACACCTTTTCTCCAAAGCAAATGCCAATTCATGGTGGGTAAATTCTTGCTTTTTGAAATACTTTATGCTTATCTTGTAATTTATCTGATACACATACAAGCTTTTTCTCAACTTTAACACTACTATATGGGTACGCCTGGTGCCTTGCCCCGCCCCCCTTTCCCTCCCGAAGGGAGATATAAGGCATTACGCATGATTTTGGCAAAATATATATTTTTACTAAATGATACGAGCCTTCCAGTGTCTTTCTAGAATCCACTGGAATAGACTCTAATGCAGTCAGGTATTTTATGCAATCCGGTCAATTTTTCTTGATATAAATAAGAAGTTATCTAAGGATAAATGTTTATTAACAAACCGTTGACTAATTACAATATTACAAAGTTAGCTAAAGAATTAAAAATAAAAAATTTTAAAGGGATATTTATGAGGGATACTCTACCAAGGAGGGTTAATGATGTAGAATTTGGAGTTGTAAATCTTGATGAAAATTGTGAACTAGAGTTATTCATTAAAGCTGGACCTATTAAGAGTTTCTCTTTCCTTTATCAATAGAAAAACTATGCTTTGCTCTCAAGTCTTTTTTTTATCTCAAATCTGAGGCACAATACTGTCTTAATTGTCGGACGTTCGTGATAAGTTGTCTTAGTAGGTGGTAAACATGGAGTGTACATCCTTTAAAAGCATGTGGTTAACAGAAAAATCAAATTCAACCTGGTTTCCTGAATTGAGAGTAATTGTCGAAGTCATGTTTCGAAAGATGCTGTTCTTGGCTGCCTTGATCTTCTCGTTTTCAACTTTCGCGATTGCCGCCTGTCCTAATGGTAGTCACCCTATTCCAACGAGTCTCGGAAGCTCGTATAGATGCTTGGTCATGGTGCCGATAGTTAGTACTTTTAACCAAGCTAATGCAGCATGTGTGGACGCAGGGGGTAGTTTGATGCCTATTCCAAATGCATTCGTCAACACGTTCTTAGGCGGTAAGTAATTAGTCTGAAATTTTAAGCATGGAATCCCTGCAGGTCTCATAGATGAAGCTGATGTCGAATACTGTAACTTCTGGATTGGAGTAGATAATATAGACGATGGAGTATGGAGAAATATAGATGATGGAAAGCCCGCAAAATTCTTCAATTGGGCTCCTGGACACCCAGTAAATGCAAGTTATCAACAATGTGCTTACATCAAGGGGGATGGATTGTGGCGCAGTACATTTTTGTACGACACTATATGCCACTTTTGCGGTGTTCCTAAAATCTAAAGAAACAGGCTCAGAGGAGTAAATCAATTCTACATTGGCAAAGGCTGATGAAATCCACAAGGAAATATTTTGTAGATTGAATTTTAAAATGTCTTTATAAAGTAGTTTCTATTATTTTAATCAGCTCATTAACCCTAATAAAGTCGATTTAAAGTTTGTAACATTAAAAAGCACTTTAAAGATGAAACTCATTCACTTAATTTAAACTTATAATTTGGTAAATTTCTTCACAAGGAGCTGGCACACTTAAAATCAATGCAAAATGTTAAAATTCAGATAATAACAATGAATTTTAATCAGTTTACTACCTTCTCTGTCGACTAGATCGCGGTCTGGGCACCCATTGCAGATTGCCTACCAAGCCGTAAGTGACAATTTGAGAGATTGCCAAACCTTGCTACATTAGTTTTGAGTAGGGTTATAATTGGCCCGGCAAATTGGGTATGTACTTATCAGTTATCCGCACAGCACGAAAAAAATTTTCGTGTCGAAGTCACTTTTTCCATACTGTTTTTTTGCTAAAGTGCGATCGAGTGTGAAAAAAGCGTAAAAGTACATGATTTCTTGTGATGCGATTTTCATTTCTTTTTGCTTTCACACTACAAATAACAAAAACTACCTGGAAACTTGTTTCAATTCAATTTTTCACTTCAAAATAACGAATTTCAATTTGCCCAAATTTTATAAGGAACGGGCAAATTGGAACCTGTCCGGGCAATTTGCTCATGACAACCCTACTTTTAGACAATGACTGAAAAATTAATTCCAATAAACTTCAAGAAGTGATGGCTTTTGAAAATCCGATTCTCTTGTGACGGTAATCCACGACACTACAGAAAGTTCTGAGCCACAATGTTCCAAAATTCTATTGGTCACCTAAGCAAGAATCTAGCATTGTGAACGTGCATCTGTCTCCTAGTTTCATCATTATTTCTTTCTCTGTCAAAGTGTATACTGTAGTTCCGATAGTGAAGTTAAGATTAAACTTAACATCGCAATTCACATAATAATACCCGCCGCAATCCCGCAGCCTTAAGTAATTGGATAAACCTTTTTTATTTTAATTTAAGCAGTATTTTATCACTTTTGTCGTTGTATGCGTTATTTGAGCTTGATAATAATCTGCTTATTGAGGAACATTATTTCATTGAAATGAGAGGAAAATTCGTCGACAATCACGAGAAATTATCTCATATATTTTACTTTAGAGGAAAATAATTATACATTTTTCTTAATTAATAAATGACAATTTTCATTTTACAACTAACATCCAATGATTCACTTTCAAATATTCATTTCCACAAAAGTTTTTGTATAAAAAGTACAAAATAGGTGTGATAAAATTAGATGGTTATTTAGAAATTAAAAGAAAAGAACAAAATAATAATGGTGAGAAGAACAATAAAATTATTTTCATTACATGCAATTTAATTGAAGATTGCTATGTTAATGAAAATATGTTAAATTCAATTTATAGATTTAGACCTAGTGCTGAAATAGAAGTAGAACCAAAAAATATTATTTATCATGAAGTAACTAATAGACCAAATAAAATAAATTTAAAATTAGTAGATATGAACAATACTTTGATTGATTTTAAGAACATTAACGTTTTTATTGAATTGGATTTGAAAGAAATATAAGGATTATTATTTGATATTAATGTTGTCTTCAGTATATGGAGGGATTGTCTTAAATCCTGAACCGGTTTTATTCTTTCCTACTAAATAATTGACAAATTCTTCATTTTTCTTTGTCAATTTCTTTTTTCTAGTTTTTTTGGATGGGACTTTATTTTCATCCTTATTCGATTTTCCAATTCTTTCATTATTATTATTCGATTTTCCAATTCTTTCAGCATCATTATTCGGTGGCTCACTCTCCTCATGACTCTTATCATCATGGACTTTGATCAGCTTGATTTTATTAGCAGTATTTTCATCTAATAGATTATACTTATTATTTTTTTCAATCACCGAAAATACGAACACCATTTATTAATTTAAATTTTTAACTCTTGTTTAATGAGAGAACGGATGGGAAGTTAGTTAAACTTGGCTTTCTTTCAATTTTAAGAGGTTTCATTTCTATTTTTTCACCAGATTCTTCTTCAAAAGAAAGTAATTTAACTTCCGAAGGTTGTTGTCTAACAACTCTATTTTGTTCTCTTTTATTTAAAGAAAACTGTGGTGATACAATATAAATCAAATATCTAGCAATAAATACATAAATTAGTGTCGAAGCAATTGTTACATAAATTCTCCAATACTTTAACCAATACGATTCAATTAGGTTATCCAAGTCATTTATAATTTCGTGAGAAATAGCCGAGTTTTGTTCATTTTCTTTCAATTCTACTTCAACATTTGACATCTGCCTCATCTCATTTAGCAATTCTTCTTCGATATCAGTTTTCACATCATTGAAGAAGTGTTCTTTAAAAATTAATTTAGTATTTAAAAACCGTAAATCATAATTATTCTTTATTTCAATGTTTTTTTAAATTAGACAGTTCTCACTTCCTGCGGCTTGGTGAGCGGTTGTGTTTTTTACACGCTCTACCAAAACGCAACCTACACGTCATCGACTAGCGGGGACATGCCAGGGGGAAGCGCGGGAACACTGGTATACAGAATCCGTCGCGAGAGTAGAATGTAGCGATTCTGTAGCACGGAATAGAAATAGAAGACGTTGCGTGCAATTATGCACATATAATGCGCACTCGCTTCTCAGCGAAGACCAACTAGCCGATTTCGAACACTGCGTCAAACAAATCAGGTTCGAAATAATAGGCCTATCAGAATTGAAGAGACCAGGAAAAGATCAAACGGCACTCCTAAGCGGTTTTACTTTATACCACTGTAGACAGCTGGATGGCGCAATGAGTAGAGGAGTTGGCTTCTATGTTCCGACATGGATAACCTCTCCGATCGAGTATTTTTGTCATTCTGATATGATAATCGAGCTGCTTATAAAGCTCGGACGGTCAAAAGTCAGGCTACTGCAAGTGCATGCCCCTCACTCGCGACGTGAAGTTGGAGAGTAAGAGAGTTTCTTGATTCATCTTGAGCAAGTCCTCGGCGCCCGGAGCCAGAGGAATCTGGTGGTGATGGAACATTTCAACGCCACCACGGGTCCTGGTAAACCAGGTGAATCGAGTGTGGGGGAACATGCCGCAGGCCAGACGAGGAACGATAGACGGCAGATGCTAGTAGACTTCTGCGAAGAGAACTCCCTGAAGGTGACAGTAGTATAGAAAAAGGGTTTCTAGGACACCTTTTTCCCCCACTTGCCCAATTCGGGCATATGGGGAATTATGTGTAATTTAAACACCTTTATATAACTTTACTAAAAAGGATACGTGCCCTCATGTATAAATCCAACAAATATATTTATTAAAGAAGGATATGGGGTATTATGTGCGATTCCGACAAAATATACATTTTTACTAAATGATACGGCCCTCCTGTATATCCCTTCGGTCTATCGGCAAGCCGGTGTCTCTATATAATGGGCTCTGACTGTGTTAGGTATTTTATGCAATCCGATCAAATTTTCTTGATTATAAATAAATAACAAGTTATCCAAGAGTAAATGTTTATTAGAACCTTAAAAGCATTAGCAAATTATGAGATTACAAATCTAGCTAAAGAATTAAAAATAAAAAATTTCAGAGGAGTATTTATGAGGGATACTCTTCCGAGTAGTCCTTGGGCTGTAGAATGTGGAGTTGTGAATTTGGATGTAAGTAGAAATAGTGGTACTCGTTGGGTTTGTTATTACAAGGATAGTCATCGGGGGTGTTATTACTTTGATTCTTTCAGATTGGATCCTCCACTGGAATTACAGAATTATTTAAATACTAATAAGATTGAATTATCAACTTTTCAAATTCAAAAATTTAATACACATTATTGTAGTTATTATTGTTTAAACTGTGAAAACATACAATATTAATCTAATCAAGGTTAATGTCACTTCCGAG
Organism: Halicephalobus mephisto; assembly: GCA_009193035.1. Taxonomy (NCBI): domain Eukaryota; kingdom Metazoa; phylum Nematoda; class Chromadorea; order Rhabditida; family Panagrolaimidae; genus Halicephalobus; species Halicephalobus mephisto. Next base: position 6,442 of record SWDT01000175.1, on the reverse strand, counting down.
TTCTGGAAAGTCGGAATCCATAAACACATGCTCCTTAATCGGCTCATCTTTAATTATGACCATTTCTCCTTTTAGTTCTAAATTATCATACCAGCTTTCTGGCTTGATATATTGAATAACATTTAGAAAATAAGCAGGAGCATTTACGATGTCTATGTAACATGCATAGCAAGGAAGAATCAAGACCCCGTTTTCCTCTACCCATGATGGAATTGTATTATCAGGTCTACGAGGAATTCGGAAGACAAACGACAATCTTTTTTTGTCGTCAGTCAAGAGCCCCTTGAAATTATCAGGAGATTGTATCAACATCTGTATACCGTTAGCGAGTCCACAAGCCATGTAATACAACTGAAAATGAGTGAGTTTAGAACGTATCTGAAAATGATTGATATATGAATTGGTTATACAATGTAGACCAACTTACGTTACGAAACTGGTCAAATAAAGTACGAACATCATCATTTTCGTTAGCCCATTGAATTTTTTGTACAATTGTTGCTTCTTCATTGGTGTATTCAACTTTATCCTCGAACAAAAAGAACCACTTTAAATCATAATTCTCTGAACCAATATTTCTGTAAGAATCGTTGAATGAATGTCGGAGAATACCATGTTCAAGCCAATAGTACGTTAAAGTAAGAACCACACATATGAATACCTCTTCTGGAAGGTTTATTTGTCTTAGGACTTCCTTTGGGGGTATTTCCTTCTCAAAGAAATACATATTCATAAGGTCTTCAATGTCTCTGGGAATCCAGGCTACTAAATTAGGATGTTTAACATATTTCTGTTCATCAATAGTATCTTTGAAAACAAGAGGAATTCTCATGCGTTTCATCTTATTCCTCAAACAAGATTCAAAAGAATTCGTGTTCACTCTCCAGTCAAGTTTTTATCTGAAATATTTATGTTCCTATATATCATGATAATCTACTGTAAAAGAGTACATATTAGGGTGTCACAAAAAAACATGCGGTTTTTTCAAAAAACTTTGGGTTTATTTTTTTTTAAATTCAAATAAACCAAATTAAGGAAAATATAGACCATCATATTCTACAACTTGATTCCAACGATTGGCTAAATCAAGGATCCCATTCTTATACCATTCCTCAGATTTTGAATCAAAAAACCGCTGCACTTCCAACTTGACCTGATCCAATGTATCGAACTGCTTTCCCTTCATGAAATGAGCCATACTCCGGAACAAATGATAATCGGACGGAGAAATGTCCGGACTATAAGGAGGATGGGGTAAAATTTCTATTCCATCTAAGCTTTCGATTTTTTCGCGAGTTTGATGGAGGTGTGCGCTTTCGCGTTATCTTGGGGAGTAGCGCTCTCTTTCGATTAATCACTGCCGGATACTTCACTGACAGAGCTTCATACATATGCTGCAATTGAGTGCAGTAAATGTCAGAGTTTATGTTTTGACCCTTGGGGATCAGCTCGTAATAGATTGGACCTTCGAAATTCCAAAAGACACTGAGTAAAACCTTGGTTGCAAAGCGATTCTGTTTAGGCACGGGATCTGCGGGTTCTCCAACAGATAGCCATTGTTTGGAACGACGACTGTTACGCCAGTAGATCCAGGACTCATCACAAGTCACAATTCACTTGAAGAAACGGAGATCCAAAGGATTAGCAAGTAATTCTTTACATAGTGTCAGACGGGCTTCCACTGCTCATCAGTCAAATCATGAGGGATAAGTCGAGCTGATGGAGATGACGTTGTATAGTCATATAGGATACAAGAAAGACACTTGATAGTTTACTCAGACTTTGGCTTGGATCAGACTCCACACAGTCAAGCAACGCTTTGTCATTCACCACTTGAACATCGACCTGAGCCTGAACGGTGTTTGAGGGTTGTATCCCCTTCTCGAAAACGTTTGAACCAAGATTGTGCAGCACGTTCACTTACAGTTCCTTGGCCTTCTACTTCGCATATTTCATCGGCGGCTTGTCTTGCAGTATAGCCTTTTTTGAAGAAGAAAAGTAGGACAGCAAGAACGTTCTGATCAAGCATGACGAAAAAGATTACACAAAACTTTAATGAGTAACCGGCGGTCACCGGATCCTTTTATATTCTATTGCCAGAGTCTCGAGCAATTAATAGATTATTCCAGAATTTCCTGGTGAGACCGAGAAAATTCTAGAGAAATCCTCAAAGTTAACCCCCAAACCGCATGTTTTTTTGTGACACCCTAATAATAAATTAAGATGACAAACGCAAAATGTTTCACAAGCTAAACGCATGTATTTTAACATGTAAACGATAATGCGCGTTTAAAATTTTTTTTGATGACTTGTATTTTTAAAGTCGAATTGATTTATCCAAATTCAAGGTGATATTTGTAATCAGTAGTACCAATCATTTATTTTGACAAATTTTGAGTAAAATCGGAGTCAAAAATTTTTTCAATTTCATGACCCCTTGGGCATAACGATTTTTTGATCAAAAATTTAAAGTTTGATAAAATTTTCAAAAAATTATATTTAACTTTGAATTTTTGCCACAAAGGAGCGGAATACTCATATCTTTCAATTTGTTAAGATGATTTTGTAAAAAGTTACATTAATCAACTATAAGAGTCAAAAAATATGTGCGGGGCGTAAACACCCCGTATTGTCGTCTACGCATTTAAGTGTTCTTGGTAGATAGGTGACGTAAGACCATAAACTAGAAGATGTAGGATTCCTATTATCAAGAGATGGTGTGTTATAGTTTATTCACATCTTACATAAAGGACAGAGGGGGAGAGATAGAACTGACTCGGAGTCATCCAGAGCTCTACTCGTTCTTGATACCTTATTTGTTTGTTTGTCTTCATATACTGTTCATCACATCTCGCTAATCGAAGTCTGGATGATTCTACAATCTTTACTGATAAGGGGCGTCGTAAGCAAGCTGTAAAGTCTTCTTTAGAGCTCTTTCGCAAAAAGAATAAATTTCATAAGTATCCAGAAAAATGAAAAAATTTCTTCATCATAAAAAACGATTTTCATTTTACAACTAACATCCAACGATTCAACTTTTGACTACTCTTTTCCACAAGAATTTTTGCGAAAGAAGTACAAAATAGGGGTTATAAAATTGGATGGTTATTTAGAGATTAAGAGTAAAATAAATGAACAAAATAATAATAATGAGAAGAACAAAGATAAACTTGATAATATTTTTATAATATGTAATTGAGTTGAAAATTGTTGTTAACAAAAAGACATTAAATTCAATTTATAGATTTAGATTTACTGATGAAATAGAAATAGAACCAAAAATTCTATTTATCATGAAGTAACTAAGAGACTAAATAAAATGAATTTAAAATTAGTAGATATTAACAATGATTTGGTTGATTTTAAGAACATTGATATTTTTATTGAATTGGATTTGAAAGAGATGTCATAAGGAAACGTTTAAAGAAATTTCATTTTTTATTATTTATATTATTTTTGAACGAGAGGAATTGTCTTAAATCCAGAACCTGTATATATTTATCATTTTTTCCTACTAAATAATCGACAAATTCTTTATTTTTCTTTGATAATTTTTTTCTATGACTTTTTGATGAGACTTTATTTTCATTTTTATTTGTACTACTCAAGTCATAGTTTCCCGAATTATCAGCTGTTATATTAGTATTATGAACTTTAATCAATTCAATTATATCACTAATATTTTTGACTAATAATTGACTTTATTGTATTCGTTTTCATTCTCGGCTTGATAAGACATTATTGTTGATTGAAGCATTTCTAACAGTGAATTCAGATTTGAAGGCAATATTTGCATATTTGGACTAATTGAACTACTGATTTCTTACTGAACTTGAATCCGAGCTTAAAAGATCACTTTTAATAAATGTCGACTTGTCACTCGAATCAGAATTCAGTCGTTTTTTATCGAATCAAACCTCGGTAAATTGTATTTGTGTTGTCTAAAATTTGTTTATAAAATTACTTGTCACTGAAAGTAAAGTAAAATTTGGTAACTTTCTTAACAGTAATTCCAATAAACCACTAGTTGCATTATAAATTATGCCCTCAATGCTTAGAAAGAAAGTCCAAAACTCCGTCCAGTCAGGTAATATCTGAGAGGTGAGACCAGAGTGTCAGAGTCAGTCCTTAAGAAGATCCAACTCTAAGATGGGAAATTTAACAGAGAAAGCATGAAAATTATTTGATGAAGATAAAAACTGTCCAGAATGCCATCAAGTATACTCAATTAAAAGTCCTAAAGAGATCACGATCACCTCAGTGGAGAATACGAGAGCCTTTATGTAACAATTGCACACTATAAAAGCAAAAATATATTTATTCTAGTGTTTTTCCATAATCTAGAAAGTTATGGCTCACATCTAACTTTGAGTTCATTAAATTAAGAAATAATTAGATATTCAGACATAAAAGTGATACCAACAATTCTGAAGACTATCAGTTTCAGTTATGTGGAAAAGAGAAATGAGAAATTAAAATTAAGTTATGAAATCAGATTTCTGGACAGTTTCTCGTTTGTGGCTTCATCTTTAGATGTTTTAAGTAAAGTAGGTATAAAATAAAAAAAGACGTGATCTTTAGAGATCGGGTGTATAGGGATGAGTGTCTTAGAGAGTATATAACTACTCTCATGTTATGATGTAGAAAAGTCGAGTTCTTCCATACAACGAGTACACTAAAACAGGGATTTCTTATAAATATATGTTTTCCAGTTGACAATATTAAGGTGTTAATTTCAAGTCTTCCAAATGAAGAACACAGGTATCACTATTAATATTGAATGACTTCTTTGTCAAATCACAGACTTTCCATTACGAAAGCAATCCAAAATTTAACTGTGTTCGCCACAAGACCTTACCAGAGCGAAATTAAATGTTTACCTCAAATTCGGGTAATTAAACCGAACATAACGTTCTGATTTCCTGTCTTTTAGAAGCTGAGTGATTTCAGCTGAATGAACCCTATTTTACCCCATCGCTTCACTAAGGGATAAGTAAGAAAGACGAGAGTCAGAGCGACAAACACAATACATAATTTCCCAGGTTCGTTTTTAATCGAGAAATGTCTCTTTTTCTAACAGTTCAGTTATTTTCCCCTTATATCTCGTCGTTCACACAATCCATTGTCCACCTATATTCATCTACTCCAATTCACTCAGCTTTCAGAAAGTTCAAAATTAGGAAGTTGTATTTGGTTTAATTACCCAGCTTTGAGGTAAAGATTGAAGTCCGCTTTTGAGAGATCTTGTGGCGGGAATATCTAAATTTTGGAATGCTCTCGGAATGGAGAGTTTATTTTTGTAAATGTGATTTATACTTTATTCATTTAACAAGTGAATATTACATTCAATTCAAACAATTCTTATTATCTGTTGTCATTTTGATTTAAACGTCTTCCTGAGTCACAATGGAAGGGAAATTTAGAGAAAATGAAGTCAAAAACAGATTAATTCCATTCTTGTTGTTTAAAATGTTGTTCAGCTTTTTAAATTACTGAAGGGATTATCCGAACCATCAAAAGTAGAATGAAGTGAACTTTTCATAGCTATTTCAATTATAAATTCCATAGGATCTTGTATAATCTCTCTACATTATATTTCATGAGTATAGAGAAATTTAGTTATATAAATTAATATGAGAATGGGAATTCTGAAAAGACTTTGATTTAGTCCTCAGATGCTTATTCTGATTGAAAATTTGAAACCTGATCTCAAATTCACTGTCCTTAAAAACAGTTCATCTATGGATACTAGGTTCTATCAATTTTCATCAGAATGTTTATTAATTGTCCGACCCACCCAAGCATTTCAGTGAGACTTGTGACATTCTCTTTGAGGATAACAGTTCTCAACTAAAAATGTCTGTTCTGATTGAAATAAACAATTCGAATTCCAGATACTTCTTGATTTTCAGATGATTGTGATATATTCTATCTGATTGATCAACTGATTACTTCATTTAACTGATTAAAATCAATCAGTGGAAGTCAGATCCACTGAAGAACAAACTCTTATTTTTTCATCTTGATGAAATAGTTGCTTTCTCTCAATCATTTATTTATCAAAGATATAAAAAACGAATCAATTTCTCAGAAAACACCGGTGTTGCAAATAATATGATGAAGCTATTAATTTCAAGAGTTATTTGTCAATTAAATTTACTAAACCTTTCGATAAAATGGGAATCATAAAAGAACTCAATTTCCAAATAAAAGCTCCTGATCAGAAGGGCAGTCCAAAATTTAAACTCACCACCACAAGATTACTCAAGAGCGGGATCAAATGTCTACCTCAAATTTAGGTATAATAAACCGAAGAAAACGTATCTAATCGGGAACTTTATTCAATAACTAGATCTCAGGTTAGGTGAATGCTGATATTTTTGTGGAAGCAGAGTGCAAAATAACGATGATGGTAGAGAGCGAAAGAACTGTGAATAGAAGA
>SWDT01000174.1:0-112255 GCA_009193035.1 Halicephalobus mephisto | reverse complement strand
TCATTGGTCAGCTTATCCTGCTCTTATTCGGGTCCTCAATTTCGATCAGTCTGAATCCTGTCCGCGACCTATTCATCAACCACAAATCCCTTTGTTTCTTTTTCCATTAAAAGTTGTTTTTTATTTTCTTAAAAAATTTTTATTTTTCTATTTTAAAAAACTCAATTTTCATTTTTTAACTTAAAAAAATTCTTATTTAAGAAATTTTTATTTTTTAATTTTAAAAAATTAAATTTTATTTTTTATATAAAAATTTTTATTTTTTATTTCTTACTTAAAAATTTTTATTTTTATTTTTTTAATTAAAAAACAGTAAATTTTTATTATTTTTTTTTAAATTTTCCACTTTTTTATAATAAAATTTTATTTTTATTTTTTATTTTTAAAAAATTTTATTTTTTATTTCTTACTTAAAAATTTTTATTTTTATTTTTTAAATTAAAAAACAGAAAATTTTAATTTTTTTCTTTAAAAATTTTCTACTTTTTTATAATAAAGTTTTTATTTTTATTTTTTAGTTAAAGTTTATTTTTTATTTTTTGGTTTAAAAAAGTTTTAATTTTGATTAGTTATTATGCAGATATAAATGGCCAGACAAATGTGATCGAATCGTGGCAGCTGTTGTGGTTTCATTCAACGGCAAAGCTGTCGATTTTTAAAACCTTCGATTTTTGAGTTTTTCGAATAGAATTTTCTTTTTTATTATAATTTTTTATTTTTAAATCAAATTTGTAAAAATTGGAACATAGATGTCACATCACGAAGATTCTGCTTCAGATTTTCTGAAATTTTAATTCAGATTTCTTTGATTTTCGGATTTCTTTGATTTTCGGATTTAATTTAATTCGAATTTTCGGATTGAGCTTCAGAAGTTCCGATATTAAAATTAAATTTAATCAAATTTAGATTTTTTAATTTTTAAAATTTAATCAAATTTAGATTTTTTAATTTTTAAAATTTAAATTTCTCTATTTAGATTTTAGAATTTGTATTTTCTTAACTTAGGATTTAATTTATTTGAATTCGAAAATTCGAAATCTCTATTGAATGGCGAATTGTTTCCTAGCTGGACTTAACGTCCCCCTGCTGCGCAAGGCTTATTTCCTCTTTGATCCGAAGTTGACCGCATGTGCAAAGAAACCTTTGGATCAACAAAAGTTAGATTTCAATTCAAACTAAGAGCTACAGTTTTGACACTGTTCTCTTACCCACAGAACTGTCGATTTCAGAAATTCGAAAATCGAAAGGTTCGAATCTGAATCGGATAAGCTTGAATCTGAATCTGATTGGTTAAGTTCGAAAATCGAAAGGTTCGAATCTGAATCAGATCAATCTGAATCTGAATCTGATTGGTTAAGTTCGAAAATCGAAGGGTTCGAATCTGAATAGGATCAACTTGAATCCGGAAATCGAAAGATTCAGATCCGAATTGAACTAGTTCGAATTCGAAAATTGAAAGATTCAAAACTGGATCGAATCAATTCGAATTCGAAAGTGGAAGATTTCGAAAACTTGACAGCTCTGCTTACCCAGTACATAATGTTAGTTTACATTTTTCTTTTGGATAATTTTTCTCGAAAAACAGATAAATCTTTTTTTTTAAATTTGGCGTAATGTTACATTAGTTGATGTATTGAAATCTCAGGCTCACCTGCCGCACTGCCGGAGGGGATTAGGAAATATCAGACGTGTGCCACAAGTCGGCCTATCTTCCTCGATCTCGTCGACAACACACATGCAGAAAAGTTTATTTTTTATTTTTTCTTCGAACTATTAAGTAATTTGGTATTTTTTAATAATATTGAATTTTAAAAAATATGTTTTTAGAACATTTTGCAATTTAATGAGAATCTGAAACCTTTTAGAATCTTTTTGAAAGTTTTCAGACTTCTGAAGTTTGTAATTTAAGACATTTTTAAAATTCGTCTCGAGACCATTTAGTTAAAAAATTATTTTTTAATTTTTATGTTTAAACAGAATTGCATAAATATTAATTTTTTACTTTTTGGTCTTGACTAGAAAATTTTTAAAATTCGTCTCGAGACCATTTTGTGAAACAATTATTTTTTAATTTTTATGTTTAAACAGAATTGCATAAATATTAATTTTTTATTTTTTGGTCTTGACTAGAAAATTCTGAAATTTTATCTCCGGACTATTTTGTGAAGAAATTTTAACTTTTGATTTTTATAACCATATGATTTTGAAACGAGTATCTGAAATCTCAAGTTTCCGTGTTTTTAAAAATCCTAGGAATTTGTTTGAAAACAATTTTGATTTTTAATTTTTATAATCATATAATTCTAAAAATTCGTGTTGAGACTATTTCGTGACAATTTCCATTTTATATTTTTTAAAATTGCGATTTCTAAAATTTGACAAAAATTAATGTTACATATTTCAGCGAAAAATTATTTTTATCTTGAATCAGTATTATTTTTAATAGAAAATTGGAAATATTGAAATTATAGAAAATATTGAAAATATTAAGAATATTGAAAATATTGAAATTATAGAAAATATTAAGAATATTGAAAATATTGAAATTATAGAAAATATGAGAAAGTGTTTAGAAGAAGACGACGGATCGCTGATTTCTGATCCGCTCTTTCAACGACTTTTCCGATTATTTTTATTGTTTGCTGAGCCTATAGAAGGAATCAATAGGTCGCCGAACGTAGGAACGTCGTCGAGGAATAGGGCATTACAGTATATAACTGGAGCTCAGGCTCATTTTATAATAAACGAATTATTTCGACTAATAAGACCCAGATGTTCGGGTCCGTTGGATATTCCTCAGCAAAACGACCAAGTGACCTTTCGTGAACTTATTGAACTTTGCGATTTAGTATTTCCTGATAGAAAACAACTAGAACCCGTGGTGGATAGGGTATTCGATCGCTATGTTTCCCAGATTGTGAACAAGGTAATTTTTAAGTCCTTGAGATCTATGCTTCGTATTTTCAAAATTAAAATTCAGAATTCGAAATTCTAATTTTTCGTGTTAAGACACGATTCATAAGTCATTGCGATTCGAGAAATCCAGATATCCGATTTTATCAACTTAAATGAAAGAATATTTTACAGTAAGAAAAATTCATAAATGTGTTTTAATATGAGAAATTAGAATTTCGATCTTGAATTTTGAATTCCAGCTTTAATAATACGAAGCATTATTTTACGTAACTTTGTACTTTTTCGACATACACAAAAAAGCGTAATTTTTGGTCCAGTAACAAATGAAAATCATCACCATTTCGTTTTAATTTCCGTCACGAATATCAAATATGTATAAAAAATGTGATAATTTTGTTACATTTTTGTCACATTTCGCAATTGTTACAAAATTTAAAGTTACGTTTTTTTGTAGAAATTTATTCTTTTTAAATTTGAACAAAAGTGTCTAGAATAGGGTAATCGAATCCGGAGATTCTGAATCTGACGTCAGAATTAGTTTTTCTGATGAGATATGACTTCAATGCACTGGTGTACTGTGGATTTTAGAAGATCCTAAAGGTTACAAATATACGCAAAATCCGGCATCTTCAAGGATCGTCCAAATAGTGTTTATTGGTAAAAAAGACCACGAGACTTCGGAATTCCCCTTAGAACAGGACTTCAGAAGTTGGTGTTCGAAAAAAGTTGGAGATCTCAGAGATAGATATTTTTTAAAAAACAAAGTTGACTGGACTTCACCTAAGGGACTTGTGAGATCTCAAACTTCAAAACCCGGAATTCTGGAGACGAACTTCCAATTCTGACTTCAGATTCGGAATCTGCAAGCCTCGTTGTCCCGATTTAGATAATTTTTGCAAAATTAAAAAAGTCTAATTTTCTGTCGGATCTCCATTCAAAAAAGTACAAAGTTGTTCGAAATTTCGTAAATAAAGCAATTTTTAGGGTTTTGTGATGTGTCGTAAATTGTCTTCGAAATTGTCCTGCACCAGAAGGAAATCATCCAGAAAATGGAAGAGTTATTGGTGCACTTTGGTTCCTGGTACAGTATTCCTGTGGCCTTTACACAAAAAAACGACTGTTTCGAACAGAAGAGCAATTGTTCTCGACATCAACAGTACAGTACACGTAAGAACATAATAAAAAATAAAAATTTTAATCTTAGAAAGTAAAATTTAAAAAATTTAAAATTTATAAAAATAAAGAAAATTAGAAATTTTTAAATTTTAATAATTTTAAAAAATAATAGATTTAACAAATTTTTAAAAAATAAAAAATTTAAGGAAATTTAAAAATTGATAAATTTAAGAAATTAACAAATTTAAAAAAGTAAATTTTAAAAATAATAATAAAGTTTAAAAAATAAATTTTAAAATTAATAATAAAATTTTAAAAAGTAATTTTTAAAATCAATAAAGTTTAAAAAACAAATTTTAAAACCAATAAAGTTTAAAAAAGTAAATTTTAAAACTAATAATAAAATTTTAAAAAATAAATTTTAAAACCAATAAATTTTAAAAAACAAATTTTAAAATTAATAATAAAATTTAAAAAAGTAAATTTTAAAACCAATAAAGTTTAAAAAGTAAATTTTCAGATGGGGACTTTTGAAGAAGACAGATTTACTTGGCAATTGTTTGCCTCAAAGCAAAAGTTCCAATTTGGTCATTTTGACGAAATTCAAAGACAACATTGGATTGCGGGTTAGATTGACTGGGAATTTAAAATATACTGTAGTAATTTCAGACATGAATTTGGTTATTGAATACCGTACCAAGTCTGAATTGTTCAATTTTGATCGAGAATGTTCGAAAAGAAACGAAAACATGGGGAAAGAAAAAGAATATTCTTGGAAATTGGCACTCGAAACGGAAAACCAGAGACTTACAGAACTCCTTAACGAAGAACGTCGAGCTCTCTACGATGAGGAAATTGTCAGGGAACTTGCGACAAGGTAAGTGTCCGTAATGAAGGGATTAATCCACTTCCGAGGGGATACTGTAGTCTTGGGTATGATTTATCCGAGATCTAGAAGTACTTTCATATATCGAAAGCAACCCTAGCAGACGGACAGAGGGTTAGGTACCCTGTATGACCGTAGTTTAGAAACTCATAGACGTATTTAAGAAGAACATATTTCCGAGGATGGATTACGAAATAATCAGTGCGAAAAATTGAATTTCAAATTACTGTAGTTTCTAAAAACTTTCAGAAATTTGTGTCGAAATAGTTTCGCGGAAAAATTTATTTCTAATTTTTCTACAATATATGATTAATTGTAAAATTTCACAAAATTACGAAATAATTCTTCAAAACCAAAATTGCAATATATTTTTGTTTTGAAAAATTTCGAAAATTCGTTTCAAGAAGATTTTAAAAAATCATTTTTTGTTTTTTAAATAATGTAATTGTAGTTACATTTTAGTAAAATCACAAACGTTAAATTTCACACTTTTTGGTCCCGACTGGAAAGTTCTAAAAATTCGTTTTGAGACAATTTCGTATTAAACTTTATTTTCGATTTCCACAATAATATAATTTTGGAACAAATACCTGAAATTTTGAATTTTTAGCAACTCGTTTTGGGACAATTTTAGTTTTTTTATATTTTTTACAATAATAATAATTTTAAAAAATATTGCAATTTTTACTTTTTTTTTTATAATTTTTAAAAATACTGTAATTTTTATTTTTTGTTTTTTTATAGTATGAGTTTAAAATACCGTAATTTTACAGGATGCTAGACGAAGAACGAGAACGATCAGATCAACTTGAAAAACAAATCCACGACCTCAAAGCTCAGCTTCAAAATGAAAAAACGATTTCAGCTGCTCTTGAACGGAAAATTAAGAAAGAAAAATCAGACGACATCGATGAAGTCGGTTGTCTTCTTCACGATGACTTGACTCTCAGCAGTGCCGCTCCTTCTGATGATCTTTATACCGAAGAATACGAAATTTGCGAAGAACGAGGAGACACTCCGCAACTTCCGAATCAATTGGATTACTTGATCATTTCGACACAGTCTATTTAATCAGGCTGTATGACTTTTGGTCCCCGATTTCGTAATAATTTCATCTTTTTAGATGGATTTTTTGGTTTTTAAATAGCCTAAAATGCCAATCAAGTGACTAAGAAACCTAATCTAAAAAATAACAAACATACTGTAAAATAATTCCTTTACAATTTCCAGTCCTCAATTCCGGAATAATTTTATTTTTCATCTTTAAATTTTTTTGGTTTTTAAATAGCCTAAGATACCAATTAAGTGACTAAGAAACCTGATCTAAAAAATAACAAACATACTGTAAAATAATTCCTTCCTTGCGAACCTTTATTCCTTGATTCTGTAAAAATTTTATTTTTCATTTTTTAAAATTTTTTTTTGATTTTTAAATAGCCTAAAATGCCAATCAAGGGACTAAGAAACCTGATCTAAAAAATAACAAACATACTGTAAAATAATTCCTTTACAATTTCCAGTCCTCAATTCCGTAATAATTTTATTTTTCATCTTTAAATTTTTTTGGTTTTTAAATTACCTAAGATACCAATCAAGTGACCAAGAAACCTGATCTAAAAAAGTAAAAAATGGTTTATGATGGTTATCTTCTTGGACCGTTTCGTCTCTATTTTCATGTTTTATTTTTGTCTTTTTAGATCAGTTATTTTTTTGCCTTTTTAGATCAGTTTTTTTTTGTCTAAAATGGCAGTCAAAAATCGACAAGACCGGTCTTAGAAAAATTCAAAATCAGCCCGGTCCAGGGCGCAAGTACCCTGAGGGGGCAAATATAAAACTTTTTTAATTTTTAGACCAATTTTTAATTGCTCAATTTCCATTTTAGGCTATTTCGAAAGTTAAAAAGTAATTTCAAAAAGACAAATTTCGAAACAATGAAGCCTAAGGGACCAGACTTCTTACAGCCTTTGTTTGAACCTTGCCTTTACCGGTTTATCTTTCAAATTGAATTGAGAATATTGTACATCAAGTTGTCGTTGTTGAATAAAGAGAAAAATCAACTTTGAAACAATAAACTTTTCAAATTTGACTTCATAAGAAATTTCTGTTAACAACCAGCTGACAGTTTATGCGAGAGAGCGGAAGAGAGGGAAATAAAGAAAAAAAAAGAACGGAAGAAATAGAGACCGAGAGACAGAAAGAGGGAGAGCAAGAGACAGAAAAGAGAGAGCGAGAGACAGAAAGAGAGAGAGAGGTGCGGACGGAAAGGAGAGAGCGAGAGACAGAAAGAGAGGTGTGGACGAAAAAGTCGCAGATGCTTTCTTTAGCAGCGTTCCGGCCGCGCATAAATTCAGGGCGCGTGCATGGACGCTCGCATGTAGTTTTTATAAAATCACCAACGATCCTTGTTTTACGACCTGAATCTCCTGAAATTTTATAAAAAAATCCTAAAACTTTAAGAATACCATAAAACCTTCCAGAATTTTACGGAAATTCCGAGGAAATTTTCAAATTTAAAAATTCGAATTCCATATATGAAACCAAAGCTCTGACAAATTTCGTCATATTATTTTTATAATTATTTTCGGAATTGGTGTCGAGGAAAATTTACAGTTATATTGGTTTTCAATTTTTATCAAACTTGAAGTTGATATATGGAACTGAATTTCTTGAATTTCGTGTTGGGACCATTTCGTGGAAATGTTTATATAAAAATGTTATAAATTTTTAATCTTACTTTTTATAATTAGATTGGTTTTCAATTTCCATGAAACTTACAATTGATATATGAAACTGAATTTTTTGCATTTCGTGTTGGGACCATTTCGTGATATTTCCCGTTTTTTGTAATTCTATAAATTCGTGTCGAGAAAATTTCACAAAAATATATTTTTTTATTCCCGTAATATATTTAGTTGATTTCCTGACTACATTTAGTCAATATCGGTTTTTTTAAACAAACATGCACATTGTTTTGGCTCGCGGCCATGAATTTTTGACTTTTTCTCCAGTCATGTGTTTTTTGAAGTGTTGCGCATTAGAATAGAAGGATGATCAAGTGTCGAGTAAGAGTAGGTGAACAATTGGCAAACGAGACCTTTCTAACCCTCGCAACGAGGTTGCCGACATGTCTTCAGCTTGATTTGTTCCCCGAACATATGGGAGATTTTTCTCGGATCGATGACGATTTTTATTTTCAGGATAGCCATAGATTTTTTTTAATTCCTTTAAAACCAAACTTCACAAAAAAGAAGATCTGAAGTTAAACTTTCATATATCAATTTTTAAGTTTCTTAAAAAATAAGATCTAAAGTTAAAGTTTCATATATCAATTTCCTTTTTAATTTTTAAATTTATATTTTTCACATTTCATAAAAAATAAAATTTTAAATTAAAGTTCCATATATCAATTTTTATTATTTAATGATTATAAAGTTTTTTTAATCTTTAAAAACCAAAATTTTACAAAAAATAAAATCTGAATTTTGACTTTCATATATCAATTTTTTACTTTTTAATGTTTACATTTGTTTTTGCTGTTTTCGAAAGTGGAATTTTGTAAAAAATTGTTTTTAAATTTAACTTTCATATATTACTTTTTATTTTTTCAAATGTTTATTTACTTTTATTTTTTCAAATCTCTTTTAAAAATTGAAAGTTGTTAAAAACTACTGCTTAAAGTTCAATTTTTATATATTGAATTTTAATTTATTTTTAAATTGTATTTTTTATTAAAGAATTCAAAATTGAAATTTATTTTTAAAATAATGTTTGAAATTAAAGTTTTATATCGACTTTTAATTTATCTTTGTTTTTTAACTTTTTTAAAATCGAAATGTACTTTGGAAAGTAACGTTCAAAGTTAAACTTTCATATATCAATTCTCAATTTGTTTCCTAGGTGTGTTCGTTTATCTCATTTTGTTCTTCCGTGTTATTAGGCAAAAAGCCTCTAACCGCGTTTTTCGATTTACTCAAGACGCTCGTCGTATGTGCTTTGCAACAACTCGACCGAGGTTCTTATGTACTCCTTCTCTATCATTTTGTCATTCTTTGTTTCAAAGTCCTTTGTTTTCCGTAATTGATTGGTGTTTTTAGAATAATGTCAGATGGTCCTCAAAATGATTCAGGAGGATCCATGGGTGCTCCTAACGCGAAAAAGAAACCGGATCAGGCAATCTACAGACCCGGGATGTTCAAACGTGGGATTGATCTGACACAAACAAAACCAAAAGTAGAAAATCAACCTCCACCGTCGGAAAGGAAACTTCAACAAATGAGAAGACAGGAAAAAAATGAACGTTTTCAAGGTTCTCCGGCCGCAGGATTCCAGAATCAGAAGGTAAATGTTAATCTTTGTTGATTTTTCGAATACCAGTCCCTTCATAACCCTTGACCTCTGAAGATGGAGGATTTTACATCCTCGTGACCTCCGTTTAGAGGTCTCTAGATCCGTTTAAAAACACTTCCAAAACATTGCTTACGAAATAACTACCGCGCGGAATTAAATTAGGTAACTTTGGTTCCTAAAAAGTTGTAAAATTCCGCTCCAGGACCATTTCGTAAAAAGTTCACAAGTAATTTCCGCAATATATGAATGATTTGGGAATTACGTAAGATTACGGAACAACCATCGCGCGGAACTAAAAATGTCATGTTAGCTCTTTTAGCTTCCGACACGCTCTGGAAATTCGTCTCGAAACCATTTTGTAAATAAATTGATAATTTTTTTGTTTTTAGCATGGTCAACAATATCGATCCCTTCCTCCGGTCGGGAGAGACAGACATTACAGTGATGTTTCTTATCAGCAACCTAATGGTTATCAAGGAGGACATCACAGACCCCGAGGGGGTGGGGGGTATCGGCCGAGGAACGATTACGATTCGAGATCCGTGAGATCAAACAGAAGACAAACGTATCGTCCTTCGAAACAGAAACCTCCAGCAGATACTCGATCTGAATTGGCCCAGAATGAAGACGCCCAAAGCATCACTTCCACGACGTTCTCGACCGACACTGCTAACTACAACAACGGGTTCGCTTCCGAATTGAATTCACGACAGCCCTCGTTCCAATCTCTGCTTGGATCAGACATCCAGAATTTTGACTGGGTAGCGGCATTGCAGGAAGATGTCCCCTTAAGTAGTTTGGAGAAACTGTCAGAAACAGATTCCACTGGGAACCAAGGTAAATTTATTGTATTTTTATTTATAAAAGAAGTAACTTGTTTTCGACCGCGCACTTTGGGTTTAGACATGATTTTAGGATATTTATAGAAATTTCATGTATCGAAATCAACTCCAAAGGGTAGATGGAGGGTTAGGCACCCTATGTAACTGCGAACTAGATGTTTCTAGCTAAATCTAAAAAAGTATTATCTTGAAAAGTTGATTTCATAATCACCACGTGGTGCAAACTCCTCACATAGATTGCTTGAGTTTTAGCAACTTTTGGAAATTCCTCTCGAGACCATTGTGTAAAGTTTTTGTTTATTTTACTGTATGTTTTTAGAAGATGATTTATCATCCGAACGAACACCGATGGGAACCCCGCGGAAGAGCTCTGTTTCCGTGGATCACGTTGCACATGAAGAACAATCGTCAACTCCTGTTGCTGAACGTAAGTGAAAGCAAACATTGATGAATTTGCTCTTAACATAATCGAGAGCTTAATGATTTTGCATTTGCAGCCAAGTCGGAGGACCTGAAACCGGAAATAACTGAAATCGGGGAAATAACGAAGAAAATTGAGGATTTGAGTGACTTGAAGGAGAACCAAGAGGTCGAAAAAGTGGAAAAAAACACAGAAAAAATCTTCGAAAACCATCAAATATTGAGTGTAGGGGATTTGGATGAGCCGTTTTCGATCAAGAACCCAGTTCAGAGAACTCTGGTTTCGTTGAGGATTCTGAACGAAAGACTTCAATCGGCTTTCGGCCAAACTGATCTTCCAGAAATGACAGAAGACGAAATGGTAGAGTATCTGAAGGAGATTTCAGAAGACTTCAACCAGCTGATCAAGAACATCCACGAGGGCAAAAAGGAATCCCCACCGGAAAACAACGAAGTTTTCCGAAATTGCGCCTTGGATGCGATGAAAGTCCGGCAATTCGCCGAAAACGCTGTTCAGATGATAGCTGTCCGGAAAAACAATTATATTCTGAGTATCGTGACCGACATGACCATGAAGTCGCTTTTTGTGGTGTCATCTTTACTCGTCTACAGCTTGGAATTTTCGAAAAAGTTCCAACTTGTGGATGCTTTCGAAGGCATCTGGCAGAAGCTCGTCTCCAGAGTGAAAATGCAAGTAACAACTTTCGGGAAAAACATCGTCATCCAGTTGATCACCCTGATTCGGTCGTGTGTATCCACAGTATGCCAATTCACAGGGGTGGATGAAATCCTTGGAGAATTTGTGAAATCTGTCCAAGTGGCGGATTTCAAGGATTTCCACCAAGCTTTTGTGTTACCCAAAGATGCTCCAAATCCACTTAAATCTTCGGAAATCATCTTAAACTTCGCCGGATCGGTGTACCGATGGCAGGGAGATCTGTCTAGATATCAGTCGATGATTCTAGGATCCACTGATTACGATCCGAGTTTGAAGTTTTACTTTTTGTCGTTTGTTTTCGATCCTCAAAACGGAACTTCACTGAATCAGATGGGAGCTGTCGCTTCTTACAAAGTAAGGATTTACTTTTTAACAATCTTGTGTGACATTAGTCCTATGCCGAGGTATATAAGAGGTCAACGTCGAAGTCCAAATTGAAGCAAAATCTGCAGGTTGCTTGCAACGTTTGGACAGATTGGTTGATATTGAA
The DNA here is from genome assembly GCA_009193035.1 of Halicephalobus mephisto. Taxonomy (NCBI): domain Eukaryota; kingdom Metazoa; phylum Nematoda; class Chromadorea; order Rhabditida; family Panagrolaimidae; genus Halicephalobus; species Halicephalobus mephisto. The sequence goes on along the minus strand of SWDT01000174.1, from coordinate 100,520 downwards.
ACTGAAATGAAATCTGCAGGTTGCTTGCAGTGTCTGAACAGATCAATTTCCCTGTCTTCTAAAGATTTAATTTAATTTCGACTTCGATATTGATTTCTTCTTATACCTCGACACTAATGAAAGTACCGTAACTTTGTGCTTATTAATCTCGAAAATCCCGCTTTTTAAAATAATTTTTAACCTTTAATAACGCTGCTTGGAAAATTGAAAATTAACGTTTGCTTTTTCCTTTTTTACAGTAATCCTTTTTTGGATAATTATTTTTGAATTTTTCCAGAGCTCCCGTAGGAGAAGTCTGGCTCGAAGGCGCGCAATTGGCCGACGAACGTCTGCCATCGACGAAAAACAGGTGTTTGTTAAAAAAATAAAAATAAATAAATTTCTAAATTTAGAATTCTTCCGAATTACTGAATGCTGTGTTTCTATTCACTCATGCATTAACTACAGTAAAACCATTCGTCGGATCTGAAGGGAAATTAGGACTATTATTGAGTTCACCAGAACACAGTCATGATGGTGATCCGAATACGGTAAGGTTTTGTTTTGAATATGATACTTATAACATTAAAAATCACGTATGAGTTTGTCTTAAGACAAGTTTTTAAAGTTTGATAGGAACTACAGTAATCTAAGATACACTTGATTTCGCGCGATGAGTATTTCGTAATTAACTTTTTGGAACTTTATCCTATCAAGATAGACTTAGAACCTTTCATATCATGGCTAAGTAGGATATGTCAGTCGTTATCCACTTATGAAGGATAATTATTATATATCAAAATATTTGTGAATACTATAAAAGTTGAAATGAAGAAATATATTCAAAATATACTTCTATAAAAATTACTTTTTTAGGAAAGATTGGAATTTAGTCAGCACTTTCTCCAGTTGGCCAACAAAGCTTTCACAAGAGATAATTCGGATTTTTCACTGATACTCGAGAAAGTAACAAATTCACTCAGTGAAATTTTCATAAACGACGCTGAAATGACTGTCTTCACTAGCAGCGACTTGATCTATCAAATCGGTATCCTATGGGGTCTAATCTGCATGGATAGGGTAACAGAAGACCACAAGGTGGTTTTGAAACAAATGCTCATGACTTACCTCGAGAATCTGGCTGGAAAATTGTTAACGATAGGAGACATCCAGAACAAAACTGAACTGGAGACAAAAGTAAGTTTTTTAACAACAAATTCGATTTTATTTTTAAATTCTTTCGAAAGTGTGCAATATTTTTTTAAGAACTTTTGATTTTTTCCAAGTTGTTTGAAGTAATTTAAAAAATTAGAAAAGTATTTAAAGTTTTTCTTTCAGTTGGCATTTGTGGTTTCGCCGTTGTGTATTTTGACCCAAATTTTCCCTCATATTGGAGGAAACAAAATCCCCGATCCGAAGTCCCTGGATTTATCTTCACTTTTGCAAATAGCTAGTCGGTTATCTGAATCCAACGAACCTTCCGAAGTAGCTCTCCCGGAGGTCTTATTGACTCTACACGGAAACAAGAATTACCCTCCAGAATCCATGTTTTTCAAGTCATCCACTTCTGATCCATCTGCTGCGGCAATCACAACCAGATTGTCGATAATTATTGGATTTTTATCAAGTTTCTCATCAACAGTTGAATAATCATAAGTGTACTTTGAAGTGTCGGGAACATTGATCTCATTTTTGCCTTTCTTAGCTCAAGAATCAGGAAATAAAATTCTATACTTATGACTATTATTGAAAAAAAGAGTGTAATCTTTTCGAGAAATCTAAATTCTCACTTAATGTTGAAAAATGGAAAATAATAAATCATTACCGTAATTAATTTTTTTATTTTTGAAAAATTCCAAAATTTCGTGTGACACAATTTCGGAAAAATGATTTTAATGATGTAATTATTTTTGAAATTTATATTCGAAATAAAAATGAAAACTAAATTTACAAATATTGAAATTTTAATTGTCTCCTACTGCCATCAGTCGAAAAATAAAAAGAAGGAAGAAATCGAAACGATCCTAGAACTACTTCAATATCTATCTCAAGATTCAGACACCAGGGATTTTGTCACCAAATACTTAAACTAAAATGACAAGAGATATATAACTGAATAATTTTACTATCAATCTATATTTGGAATAAAAAGTTGTCAATTGGAAAATTAGCGTGTCTGAGGGAATCAAAACGGATTCTGCATAGCCGTACGTCTGGTTAGCAATTAACTTCAGCAACGATCCAAGCTGACTATTTTCTTTATTCTTGAGAAAATTTTCCGTAACAACACATTATTACTATCTTTGACAAATTTGCTGCAGAACAATTTTTGGATCCTTAGTGATGACAAAATTCTTTATTCTTCCCATCAGATTTTCTCCAGCAAAACAGGAAGAGGCTTGAAGAGGATCATGAAGACGCAATTGGTTAGGGAAATGCATGATATCGTGGATCTTTGGACTATAAAGGTCTCTGTCAAATAATATGATCACAACCACAAAGCCATTTCTTCAACAAGGAATCTGAATGCAAGATTTGGTTTTCAGTAACTTCATCGAAACAGACCAATAACTCCAGAAATATATTGTAGGTTGTTTCCGATGAGTTATGCTTTTTCCTAATATTTTACTGTCACTGTGTACTTCGAATAAAGCAATAACTGCAACTTAAGTGATTAGTAACTTCCATTCAGTAGCTTTGTACAGTTTCATATCTTCCAAAGAACGGAGTCTTCCTCTTCTTAATACCAATAGCAAGCTTTTTGAAAATGTTGAAATTATGTTGCTGAAATGTTCTTTAATAGAATTAAATTCAAATAACGACTTTAAATCATCTTGCACAGTTTCCTTTGACAGGACCAATAGAGTTTCCAATTTCGTTTGCTTTTTTGCAGCTTCAGTCCATGGTCTGTATTGATAATCTCTGTACTGAATATAACTGAAAAATTTAAAACTCAACACCAAAAGATTTATAACCAACCTATTGATATGTGTTCCTTCAAAATGGCAACGAACACATGGATGATTTCCATTTAACTTTACTTGCAGTAGCGATGATTTAGCAGGAATATCACCCTGTATTTGAATAATTTTAAATGAATAATGTTTTCCATTGAGAATCATTTCATTAGAAAGCTGACTGTTAAAATGCTTTGTCAAATGCTTCCATACAGACTTTCCGTCTCCATAATATTCGAATAAATATAGAAAATTGTTTTCGGCAAATCTTACAGACATAGGTAAAATCAGCAACGTAGCTCCAAGAATCCAGAGTTGTTAAGAAGCGGAGTTGGATATCTTTGCTTCATTAGTGTAGAGTGCAAAATAAGAGACATTTTCAGCGAATCTACATGCTGATTCATTAAGTGCATCTCTGTAAACATTTGGAGGAAGAGATTGTAGCTCCTGGCAATAACTTCGAATTGTGCCTTGATTTCTGTTAAGCAAATCTTGGATTTGTGGCAGGAAATCAAAGCTGATCACTTGACTTTGTTTAATAATTGGATTTCTGCAACTACAGACATCGACCGGATGAGTTTTAGAAGATACAGCAAATATCGGAGTGTGCCGAGGCTTCTATCTTCTGAGGCAATTAGAAATCCTCAATTCACATCCTTTGCAAACTTGAACTTGTATCGGTTGAGGAATTGGGACATCTGTGGCTTTCTTAAAGTTTCTAACATCAGCTGGACATTTATTTCCGATGAGGAAGAAATTCTTTGAACATTCTTAAAATGCTGCCAATTAAAGCATCAGAAACGGAATGTTTTCTTGCAATAAATAGTAATGTTTGTTGAAATTGATCGACGGTGTATTGAGACTCCGAGTAGAGATAGTTCTTAGATTTTGTGGAAATGAAGCTCAATTCCACAAAATCTGTGTTAAATGAAGGTGCGGAATGCGCGCACTTTTGAGAAAGTGAAAGTGCGCGTTCACTTTCTCACCAAAACAAATGCCAATTCGTTGCGGGTAAATTCTTGCTTTTTGAAATACTTCCTAACTTATCTTGCAATTTACCAAATACACATACAGAATCTGTTTCAGATTTTAACTAAGAGGTTTTTTAGAGCAAGAAAAGTAGATGAGTGTGACATTTCATATATCAAAAGTTAAAAAAAATGGAAAAATATTCTTTTATTCTTCAATATTTCACAACTTCAATTTTACTCCAAAAAAGAATCATTCATTTTTCATATTTTAACCAATGCTAATACTTTTAAGATGAGTTTAGGCTGAATTTAGGTTTAGGTTGTAGTAGATGTAGGATGTCGATGGTATGAGCATATATACCTATCTAAAATTGATGATTTTGCATTTAGTTCATAAAATAAAGTCTAAATATATCTATATGAAACATTTTTTCCAGTAAAACATATATCAAAATGTTGGAACCAGTTAGTCCCTATTTTTTATGATTTCCCAGTGCGCGTTATCTCACTCTCGCGCGTTCTAAATGCAAGGGTATAAAAGCCGAAAGGTTACTTCAGACATTAGTTCTTTTTCATCTGGATGCTGTAGCTGCAGATGCAACGAACCTGAATTTTTGGAAAAAAAGTAGAAGCTGTAGTGAAGGCTATGGAAAACAAAGAAAGCCGTATTTACAAGGCATTTGAAGAACAACAGAAGCAGAATTCTCCCGTTATTCGACAAAGCAGACCGCGAAACAATGCCGAGAGCAGTCTACTTGTAAATTTGGACGAGAAAATAATCCCAATGATGTCGATTTCACCAGAGAATTTGCTTCGGGCAATCAGCAATGGTAGAACAACTATGACGATGGAAAAACCAAAATGTTTAAATATTGAAGAAATGGAAGTCTTAGTTGGAGGAAGGCTGAAGAGAATGTTTTCAAGAAGTATTCAAGTCTTTGCTTCGATAATTACGGAGTATTTGATCACTGAAGAGGCTTTCAAACATGCTTTCATGCCTCATCTGATTAGAACAATGAAGCAGATGAATCCAAAGAGAGCAGACAAGAAAGTATTAAATAATGAAGTTGTAAGCTGTTTCAAATACTGCTTCCTTTATTTTGGTGGTGCTGCTTTGGACAATTCTTTGGCCGGCTACAGTCAAGATACTTTTCTCCTTCTGTGCCGTCAGAACTTTCAGAACCGTGTCGACCAGTTCAACAACTTATTCCGTTGAAGCCAATCTTCATCCTATTTTTACAATGGATAATGCTTTCTGATTGTTTTTTCATGTGAATGCAGTTGATAAAGTTGATGGTATCGTTGTAAAATATAGATATAGAGGATATTTTAGTAGTAGTATATAGGCGTGTCTGGCTCACCCGCAAACTCACAAAATCCCACAGCCTATTCTACCTATAAAAATCTCTAGCGCAGCACATACCCACCATCTCCCCATAGCCTATTTCACCTATAAAAATAGTGTACAAAAATCTTATAGGCTATCTTTCCTGTAAAAATCTTTAGCGCAGAAAAAACCCACAAAAATCTCATACTCTATCTTACCTGTAAAAATGTCTAGCGCAGAAAAACCCACAAAGCCCAATTTTTTCTTGAGTATAAATAACAAAGATAATTCGCTAAAGCGAACTGTATCTAATGGTAGATGTTTGTAGGCATAAAGAACGGAGTTAAACTGGAACGGCCTAGACATGTAGGCATAAAGATCGGAGTTAAACTGGAACGGCCTAGACAGGATGCCCAAAACTCCGCCCAGTCAGCCGACGCCTGTGAAGTGAGACTAAAGTGTTAGAGAGTCAGTCTTTGAGAAATTCCAGCTTCAGATCGGTCCGAGTTTGACTTCAGTCAAACGAGGACCTTTCCTCTCTTTGTACTATGTTTATGTTGAGATAAACAAGAGTAATTGCTAATAGTAGGAACCAACAGTTTTCCGCCTAATCTAGGAGCTCCCAAGATGTCACTCCACCGACATCCCCTCTTACTACTTATCGTACTAACTCTCATACATCTTATCAACCACCCCTTTTACTACATGTTTATTAACAAACTATTGACAAATTATGATATTGTGAGGATAGTAAAAGAATTACAGATAAAAAATTTTAGAGGGGTATCAATAAATTTACAAGATCTCTAATGACCCTTGTAAAACTGATGATTCCCAATTTTTCTCAAACGATTACAGTTCTGAGTCCAAGGTGGATAACCTTCTTTATCTGGATTATTGTAGTGGTCTGCTCCACCAGTTGGATCATGACCATGAGGTGCATCGAAAATTTGCTCAGTCAATTGACGAATACTGTTATAAACCTGATGCTCAAGGATTTGAATATCATTTCTGCCATTCCAACATTCGAACTGACCAGGACACAAGCAAACATCTTTGATGGAACTGCCACCCCAATATGGTCTATTCATTTTAGCTCTGTTCTTGATCACCCAAGCAACCCATATCTGTCCTTCTCTAGGTTCACCTCTAGCCTCGGCATAGACGGTTTTTGCAAAAACTTCTCTTTCATTGAGGTGAGCCATGGCCTATAACAATTATTAATTAGTAAGTACATTGCATTTATCTTTGAGAAATATTAATTTTAAAAATAAAAAGAAATCAATATGATCAGTAACCACTTTTTACTGTAAAAATACCTAAAAATATTTTCAATCAACCTAAGTAATAGGATAAACTGAACTATAAACCTTAATACAAATACTTACCAATTTAGCTTAGTTTGTGATAGTGAATAATTGCCAATTAGTTTTGAACAACACTGACGATACTGAAGTGTTAACCAAGACTACTGGATGCTAATATTCTGCAATTTCAATCACTTTATACACCCTTCCTTTTTATCTTTTACTATCCCATGATACAGTGGGGAGGCGGGGCGTCAACACTTACTTCTACTGTATCCTCATATGCTGTTCGTCACTTGTTGATCACCTTCTCATGATTCGTTTTGAAATGTGCCTCGTATGTTCCGTTAATCAAAGTCCAGATAATTGTATGACATCATAAGGAGTGATATAATTTTCTAGAAAACTTTTCTTTAGGCTCTTTCGTAAGAACATAAATTTTCCTAAGCTTCCAAAAAATAAAAAAAATTTCTTAATTAATAAATGAGGATTTTCATTTTATAACTAACATCCAATGATTCAACTTTTGAATATCCCTTTCCTCAAGACTTTTTGCACAAGAATGTAGGCATAGAGATCGGAGTTAAACCGGAACGGCCTAGACAGGATGCCCAAAGCTCCGCCCAGTCAGCCGACGCCTGTGAAGTGAGACTAAAGTGTTAGAGAGTCAGTCTTTGAGAAATTCCAGCTTTAGACGGGTCCGAGTTTGACTTCGGTCAAACGAGGATCTTTCCTCTCTTGTTCTATGCTTATGTTAAGATAAACAGGCTTAATTCCTAACAGTAGGAACCAACAGTTTTCTGCTCAATCAAGGAGCTCCCAAGATGTCACTCCATCGACATCCCTCTCATAACACCTATGCTACCTTTTTACTACAAGAAGTACAAAATAGGAATTATAAAATTAGATGATTATTTAGAAAAATTTATTATCTATATTATTTGTATTATTTATATTGATTTTATTTTTAACTTCTACTTAATTAATAAAAATGATCAAAATAATAATGAAAACAACAAAGATTATATTATAGAAATTCCTAAAGATAGTTTGTTTTCCTCAAACTGTTACTCAGTTAATACCAATAACATTGATAATATTTTTATTACTAACAATTTAATTGAAGATTGTTATGTTAATAAGAAGATGTTAAATTCAATTTATAGATTTAGATCTAATAATGAAACAGATATCCTTCGTCACTATAAGGTAGAAATAGAACCAAAAAATATTAGTTATCATGAAGTAACCAATAGACCAAATAAAATAAATTTAAAATTGGTAGATATCAATAATCACTTGATCGATTTTAAGAACATTAACGTTTTTATTGAATTGGATTTGAAAGAAGTATCATAAGTTAAATTCATACTACAATAAAAAGCGTATCTATATTGAAAAAGTACTTGTAAGTTATAGTAAACTTTGTTAAATTTCAATTTTTCCTTCCAAATAATTTCATGATTTTTATTTCAAAAAAATTTCCTTCAAAATAATTTCATGATTTTCATTTCAACGAAATTTTCTTCAAAATAATTTCATGAGTTTTATTTCGTTTTTTTTCTCAAATAAATCAATTTCCTTCAAATTAATTTCATGATTTTTATTTCAAATAAATGAAGTGATAATATGATCTCTATCATGAGGAGAAAGGAGACAAAGAAAAGCACATATTCAATAAAATTATATCACTAACTTTTTATCAGTAAATAGATAATTCATATATAATCAATGAGAATTCACTAATTATTTTTATCTGCTTAAAAACTTCATCACAATTTGATGATCATATTCGATTACTATAATAAAAAGTGAAAACCAATATATTACGAAGATATTTTGTAACTGATTTTAGAAGTTTCTAAGAAATTCCAGAATGTTTTAGAACAATTATAGTAATTTTTATAAAATATTGGCGCTCAAAATAAATTGAAAATTTCGGAAACTTATGGAGTTCACCGTCTAAAATGGATTACATTGCTTGTTAATTAAAACAATAATATAATAATTATTTTTGAATGAAAGGAATTGTCTTAAATCCAGAACCTGTTACGTATTTATCATTTTTTCGCACTAAATAATTAACAAATTCTTTATTTTTCTTTGTTAATTTCTTTTTTCTAAGCTTTTTTGATGAGACTTTATTTTCAGCTTTATTCAATGTTTTAAATGATTCATCATTATTGATCACAGGTTTACTCACTTCAAGGCCATCATTTTGAGCTTTGATCAACTTGATTTTGTTATTAGCATTTTCACCTAATAGTTTATATATATTATTCTTTTCAATCATTGAAAATACCAACACCATTTATTATTTTAAATTTTTCAATTCATTATTTTATGTACCATTAATAATTAAACTTCATTGAACTGCTAATACTTCACATTCACTCTTAAGCCATCTCCATTAATTTCTACTAGACTTTCACTTAGAATCAGACAGTAACATTTTGTATTCTCTTTGACAGATTCTGAAAATGATGCTTTAATTGTGATGTAGTAAAGGTGGGATGTGTAGTAAAAGGTGATGTTAGTAAGATAAGGGATGTCGATGGAGAGACATCTTGGGAGCTCCTTGATCAGACGGAAAATTGTTAGTTCCTACCATTAGCAATTAAGCTTGTTTATCTCAACATAAGCATAGAACAAATAGAGGAAAGGTCCTCGTTTGACTGAAATTAAACTCGGACCCCATTTTAGGTGGATTTTCTTAAAGACTGACTCTCTAATACTTTAGTCTCACCTCCCAGGCGTCGGCTGACTGGACGGAGCTTTGGGCATCCTGTCTAGGCCATCTGCGGTTTAACTCCGATCTCTATGCTTACAGAGGATTGCTTAGACTCGAATGTTCTGGGCATTTCCGATCATGGAGACTATACGTTCACAATATTATCATAGATGCTAATTTCAATATTCACTGTAATTTCGATCATTACATTGCATTCATATCACGAATGCTCTAGAATCTTACCGTAGCACATTCTCATATAAATCTTCGTAGTGAGACTCAGTTTTTAACAAAAACGAATATAATGATGTGACACAAAATATAAATATTTCACTTTGTTCTTGTATTTCATTTTTAATTTGTTTTGTGTTTTGCGCTGTAAACATACAATGCACAAGCAAAATATTATTATTTATCATGTTTCAGTGGCTGCACTAATATTAAACCATCCAACAATCTCCGACATAGAATCAAGGGATAATGATAACGATGTGCTGTCTAAAATCCGTGAACAACTCCAGAAAATAATAATCAGAAACAGGAAACACATGGATCAGAATTTTCAACGTCCTGCTTGATCTTCAGTCAAAGAACTGGAAGAAAACAGAAGTCGAAACCATTCTGAGATCACTTCCACATAAATATTTAGATCACCAGACCATGAAGTTCATTCGACAGTATTTAAATATAGATAATTAACCATATAATTCAAGGATTTTATTATTGGATTATATTTTAAATGAGAGCATATTGCCTAGAAAATTTAAAGAGTTTCATAAATATTATTTTCACTCTTTTAAATATTACAATTGCTTGTTTACTGAATTTAGAAATTGATTGTGGGTGAAATAAAGCTGTTATTTTATTTATTCGATTTCAATGATCATTAAAAAATAACATTTAAGATTTCTCGGGGATTATCAAACTTAAAACAAAAATTGATTTAAAAAATTATATTAAATGTCATCCTCAAAATACCAGTACAATTCGGCACAGAGCCGCAGGATAAGTATTACAGCAATTGTAAATTTCCTCGATTTTTGGAAAGTCGAGAAATGGCACGATAGGAAAGAAACGCAAGAATGTCGGCAGAATTCTGTCATTTTCGAAGACTATTGGCTGGAATGTATCAATCCTGGGATACAAATAACGACGCCAATGGCACTAGTAGCGGGGTCCGTAGCCGTATCGCTGAAAATATTCATTTAAATAAAACCAGCAAAATTGTGAAAACTTTCAGTTTCAAATAGTTACAAAAATTTCAATTAAATTCCCGAGAATTCTAGAAGCCTATAAAATTCTAAAAGCTGTTAGAATTCCCAACTGGACTCGGGAGTTTCCCAGAAGTCCCTATTAAATTTCGAAAAGCCTCAGAGGCTTCAATTAGATTCCGTAGTTCCAAAATCATAAAATCTTTGGAAATTTAAAGATTTTTCCTAGATCCCAGAAATCTCCAGAGGCTCTCCAAGATTCCAGGAGATTTCAGAATATTTTATTCTATTCTGGGAGCTTTTGTGAAATTCTCGAAAACTTCAGAAATATAAGATTATCAAAAATCTCGTCATCTTCCGAGAAGCATAATTTAATCCTCAAAAATAGTAATCTCTAAAATTATGTCAACTTTTCTCACCTGATTAGTTGTAAGATTATAATTGTTAGAATAAGAATTAGCAGTTAATCCGTGGTTATTGCTGGAAGCCGACGTAGCCGAAGTTACTCCACTGCCGACAGGAGAAGCATTACTCGAACTGGACGTTAGGAGCTCACTCGAAGTGGCTACCGTAGCCGGGGGGAGAGCGTTACCATTAGGTAAAGTCCAATAAGAACCATATAGGGAAATCCGACCCTGACAATCATATTATTAAAAAAGCAAAAATGAGTATTTTTATTAATTTTTAAGAGAATTTCTCGAAGTTTATGAAAGCTAGAGTACATCATAAGATGAGTATTTCGTAATCAATCACATTATTGCAAAAAATAATTTGCCTACAAAATGATCCTCACGTGAATTTTCAGAAAATTCTAAAAACTAACGTATCTTAAAAGTTCGATTTCATGTGATTGTTTCAAAGTTAATGCTTTAGAACTCTTAAATATACCCAAAGCCTTCTAAATTACCATACACAGGGTACACAATCCTCTGTCTACCTTTCATGGTTAATTTTCATATATGAAGCTTTTAAGTAATAACCACAAAATCAACTAGCACTACAGTATCCCGTTAAAAAATAACTCGTTTAAAAAGTTAAAAAAGTAAATTTAAACTTACTCCGTTGTATGAATTCATTTCTGCACTTAGCCTTGCTGCTTTCTCGATACTATCTTCATAGGATGAATCAAATCCTTTTGAACCTTTCCTCATCGCGAACCCTGTGGCGATAGGTCGAACGCCGTAATTGTGACTGTACATCGGGTGGAATTCTCTGTTTGTTCTTCTTCTTCTTCGACAACAGATAATAAGGGACACAATAACGATCAGTGTAGCCCAAATTACGATGATTACGATAGGCCAGAAGAACGGTTTCGAAACTGCTGAGGTTTCAGAATCCAGAATCTGACTGTTGTCAAACGGAACAATTTCAAGTCGAGGATCAAGTGTAGTGGTAGAAATCACAATTTTCGGTTTTGGTTTTGTTACTTTTTTAGGAGCTTTTGTAGTAGGGAAAATTTTGAGTTCGGTGGAAGACTTTACAGAAGGAGCAGAAGTCGGTTTAGTTCTGACAGGTGAAACCACTTCTGGAATACGTTCTGGGATTTCCACAGAAGCCGGGGTCTTTGCCACAGGAGGTACCTGTTCCTCAAGGGGTACAGTTTGAGAGTTTTCAATTTTGGAAAATTCGAATTCAGGCACTGGAGGTTTCTTCGAAGGAGGTGTGATCCTGGTCGAAGTCGTTTCGGGAACCCTGAAGGTCTCCGGGGCTGTTGGAGGTTGTGGACGAGTTGGTTTTTCTGATATTTCCACAGTATCTACGGGAGGTTTTTTCTTCGGTTCTGGAGTGAAGAGTTCCGGAACTACAGTAACGAATGGAGGGAAAGTGACGTCGAAAATGTCTTCTGGAAGATCGAAATCTGTCGGATCGATAGAGACAATAGGTCTGTGTTCAGTGCTCTGGTGTGCTGTAGACGGACGGGTTCTGACAGAGGAGCTAGAAGTGACTTCTGAAGTCCTTCCTTTCGTCGAAGGGGAAACTGTTTTTTCTTGAGGCAAATGTTGTTCTGAAGAAGATGTAATTTTTACGACTTCAGAAGAAGCATGAGTAAGTTTTTCTTGCGATTTCCCTCGAGTAGATGGGGTTACTGGTTGTTTGTGATTGACGAGGGTGGGGGATTCGGCGTCACAGTAGGGGGGTTGTAGCTCTAATCGCATGCAGGGGAAAATCGTAGTCTGATCGATTCTGTAGACCCAGATTCCGGGAGATCGGATGTTACTCAGCTGACTCAACTGCTCGATCCCCTCCGTTCCTGACCCAGGCAGATGGATGGAATTCGTTTTTTCGATCGTCATGATTCCGGCTTCGGCTCCGGAGCTCCAGATTAGGTCCTTATACAGCAACATGGTGAAAGTCAAGTCTTCTCCTCTCCTGTTTCTTCCTCCGACGATGAGACTTTGGAAAGTGTTAGAAGTTCCAGAATCAGAAGTACTGACATTGACATAAGTAACCACGACGGCACTAATGGCTTTGAAGTTCGGTTGTTCCAAATTCTCATTAATCTGATTGGCAGCCCTCGTGAGAACGTCCTCGTCCGTCGTTTCCGCAATCGTGACTTTGCCGCCTCTCGAAAGGTCAATTGGCCCGAAGAATGGAGCGATCCCGAGGACATTCATGTCTTCCAGTCTGTCCTTCGCCCGAACTTTCTTCATTTCCTGTACAAGGATAAGTCCGGAATTCGATACCTGTAACCATGTTGTGAAAATCAAAAATAAGTTTTTGTAAAATTTCGATATAAATTATCAAATTCATTTCTGTAATGATATTTGTTTCCATTACGTGAGAATTTAAAAATTCAAAGAAAATTATTTCTTTAAACTGTAGTTTTTGGAAAGTAATTATTTTTGAGGAACTTACTATAAGCATATCTCGGGGTTCGCCGAAGATAAGTAAGGGATGCTTGAGGGTGAATGAAACTTTGGCGCTGCGACTTTTGGGAAGTTCCTGATGGCCTTCGTAGGGGAACAGGAATGAAGCTACGCATTCTGTAACTCCATCACCTGTGTAGCCTTCTTGACATTGACACAAGAAGTGACCAGGGGTGTTGGTGCAGATGGCGTTCTCGTGGCAGATACCTGGTTGAAGACATTCATTGATGTCTGAAATATCCATATTACAGTACTATAAACATCAGAAATAAGTTTTTTATAGAATTTTCTCGAAATTCTGAAATCTAAAACCTCTAAAAATTTCAGATTTAAAAGGCTTCGAGATTTCCAAGGATTTCTGGCAGCTCCCAAGAGATCATCTAAGACTCCAGAAGCGTCTATTGACTTCTGAAAGATTATAAAATCTCGAAATATCTGATTGCATCCTGGAAAATTTCGAAAACCCTCTGTCAAATCCTCGAAAGTTTGTAAAAATTTCTACTGGGATCTGAAAATTCCTAATTTTCCATAGAATTCTAAAAAGATTTGAATTCTGAAAGATTCTGGAGGTTTCAGTTAAATCTTCAAAGCATTCAGAATCTTACATGAAATTTTAGAAAATATTTAAAACTTTTATGAAATTTTAAAAATCCAACTTTTCCCTGAATTTTCAAAGATTCTAAAATTTTTCACGGAATTCCAATTTTGGTGATATAAAATATAATTATAAGGTAAAACCCATACCGACACATTCAACCTTGCCGTCACCCTCGTAACCTTGAAGACAATTACATTCCACAATTTGCTCATTACAATTGTTCATTGAAAAATATGCAACGGCATTTCTGACACATGAATTTCTTTCTTGTTCATCACAAACAGCATTTTCTAAAAAAAATAAAATTTAAAGAAAAATTTAAAAAAAAAATAAAAATTTAAAATAATAAAATATAATATAAAAAAATAAGAATTTAAAAAAATAAAAATAATAAAATATAATATAAAAAAATAAAAATAAAATAATTGTAAAATAAAGTAATTTTAGAAATAATTAAAAAGAAAACATACTTGAATGACAAGTCGGACCAAACCAACAATCTGCGCAAGTGTCATTAGGGCACTGTCCGGTTATTTTGTTACAGTCAGCCCCTCCGGCACAGTGACAACATTGAGCACAATCCTCTCCGTATTCACCGTGAGAGCATTCTGGAAAACAAAACAATTAGTGACTCTACAATACTTACTCCTGAGGGTATTTATTCCCTTGGGATATTTGATCATTTCAGTTTTTTAAAATTGATCTTTTTAGTTAATTTAGGTTTTAGATCCCGAAAAGACTGATCTAAAAGGATAAAAAATTATAATAGATGCTTCTGGGAGAACTTAGTCCCTTAGGAAATTAGATGATTGTGAAATTTCTTCTTTAGATCAGTCTTCTTTGAAACTTGATTGGCATTTTGGGTCATTTTGAAACTAAACAATCTTAATCTGGAAAAATAAAACTAATCTTTCGGAATAAATGACCAAATGCCGCAGGGGGTAACTATTCCGTAGTCTAATTAGCGAAGACGAAAATTAAAAAACAACCTTCGTCGCAGGTGTCTCCTTTGATGCCGACCTTGCATCTGATGACTCGATGAGGCTGGAGTTCGAACATCCATTCTCCTGGAATTCCGGTGTTACCGTACTCCTCTAAGTACATGATGTTTCCGGTTCCTGAGGTCGGCAAAGAAAAGTGATTTCCATTTGGTCCCGCAGCGAATCCGGCTTCAGCCCCTTGGGTCCAACCGATATTACTGTAGATGAAGTTAGCATAAGTGTGATTTGCTGTCATGAAGAAAGCAGCTTGGAATGTATTAGTGTTCTCATCAGGAAGAATCTGATTTCCGAGGGGTTGCATTTTCTCCCATGTGACCAACAAACAGGAAACCACCTTGACGTTTTTATCGTATTGGTATCTAATTTCGCTTTGACCACGTTCGAGAATCCTTCCCGCTGTAAAAACAAAAATAAAAGGTAATCAAGGACAAAGAGATGGTTTTATCGTTTACTTTGCATTAGAACTGGGAATCGAACTTCGATACCGCGAACGGTAGTCAAAAGTACTAACCACTACACTATCAAAAAAAACAAAGCAACCAAAATTTAGCTTTTATAATTTAATTACGATTTTTTATCAAAAGAAAATGCATTTTAGCTGATAATCAAACCCTGATCTTGCGAGTAGTATTCAAAATTATTAACTACTAAAAAAATAAGCTGCTTGAAATTTAATTTTCATAATTTAATTCTCATTTTGCTTTTAGTCAAAAGAAAATGCATTTTAGCTGATAATCAAGCCCTGATCTTGTGAGTAGTAATTACCCTCACTGACCACTACGTTATCCAAAAACCTTCCCAGTAACAAATAAATCATAATCAAAGACAAACAATTAAAACACTTACACGTGATTTCTCGATACCAGACGTGACCGCCGTTACGGAGGTCATTTCTGTTCCAAAATGGAGCAATAAGAGAAACTGAATTGGAGTCCTTGAAGAAAATATTGGATCTGTAGGTCCTGGAGTTCTTGTCAAAGCCAATTCCACCATTACTAAGAACAAAAACGGAATTATAAGTGCCGGAGTCGAACTTGATCGGGTACCTCAAGTCCACCTTTTTTCCGACATCCAATCCAGTCGGGAGTTCTTTGTCACCAGTATCCGATCCATAGTCAAACAACCTGCTCGAGAACAATGGAGCAGTTACCTAAAAATCGTTCAATTACTGTAAAAGTGTAAATTGTTCAAACTTTAAAAATTATTAAATTACTGTAAAAGTGTAAATTGTTCAAACTTTAAAAATTATTAAATTACTGTGAAAAAATTAATTTGAAGAAATAAAAGTTGTTTAATTATCGTAGAATCTTCTTTTTCCAAAAACTGTGAATCTTGAATTACTGTAAAAATAGTGATTCTTAGATATTTAAAAGTTATGAAATTACTACAAAGTTATTTTTTAAATTAAAATATCTCAATTAGTGTAGGATTATTTTTTAAATTTTTTGTCAACCCCAAGTGTGAATTTGATCAAATTCGGATTCTTTGTTGGTTCTCAGGAAACAGGGTCATTAAAGGTATTTATTAAGAAACCTAGATCCGTCGGCATCGATAACGGGGGACCTGATAAACAACATGTTTCTCGAGAGGATCTAAGGCAAAAATTCGGTCATCCTCAAGTGTTATCGATTCTCTTAAATCTCAAAGAATCCAGAATATTTCAAATTAAAAAAAGTTAAAAAAATAAAAAAATAAATTTTAAAATTAAACAAAATCCAAAAATCAGATCTTAAGACAAAAAATCTGAATGTCAATTAAATGGTATATTGTTGGTAAATTTGAAAATCAATTTTGTTTTTAGTTACTGTGGATGTGGAACAGTTGTCCGATTTCGTAAGATTGATCTAATTTCTTCCTTTCGAACCAGTCTTTTTGGAAGCTAAAGTAGCCTAATGTGGCAATCGTGACGAAAAAGACTTAAAAAAATTTAAAAACCAGAAAAAACTCAAAATGGAGCAAAGTCCTAAGGGAGGAACTGCCTAAGGGGAGTGCTACAACACTAGATTAATATATATAACATCAAGATTCTTTATTATATATCAAGAGTCTTTCGTCATAAAAAATACAAAAATAATACAATATGAAGTAGATATCGAGTCTCTCAAGAACTTTCGTGCTGGGAGTCGGATCCCTTACAATACCCCAGATACTCAAAATTACTTAACTCTTGTTTTTTTATCAGGTATCAAGTGTTTTGCAATTTTTTTAAATTATTTTTTTACAACTAAATTAATCTAAAAAAACAATCATAGTTTAAAAAAATTTAAAAATCAATTTTCAGTTATTTAATAATAATTATTTCTACATATTACCACACATTAATTTCAATATTTTTTCATTTGAATTTTTAAGATTTTATCGGTGCTGAAATCTATGAAAAAGTCAACATCAAAATCAAAGTCAAATTGAATCTTTGCAAAATTAGATAGATCAGCCTAATGTTGCGAGCAGACTGCATATTTTGATTTTCGAAATCTTCAAAAATGGAATCATAAATATATAAAAACATTTTTTCAAAGGTTGCAAGCAGACTGCAGATTTCGAAATTTCCATAAATGGGATCATAAGTATATAAACTGATCTGTCCAAAAGTTGCAAACAGATTGCAGATTTTAGTTCGACTTTGAATTTGATGTCGACTTCTTTATAGACCTCGACACAGATGACGGTAACTAACCTGGATACTGATTTCCTTGGGCTGTTGACGACGATGTCTTCTCATGTGCTCCAATCTCAACTGCCTATAACGTTCGGCATCGTTGAGGACGTCTGGATCCAAAGGACCACTTAAACAAGCGGCAAAACTGGCCAGAAGAAGGACACATGCTGATTGAAGCAGCATCTTGGACAATCGTCGGGATTCCGACGGTCTCCAAGAATTTTTCATGTAAATTAAATCTAAAAAATTTGGAATAATGGACTCGTCTTCAGGAATCTCGCGACTATCTTAATCGAAACAAAACTGGTTCGAAGAAAAATAGCTTCTGGAGGGGGCGCGGAAAAACCAAAAATGATCACGTTTCGCCTCAAGGCGCCACGGGTTTTGCGGTAGGGACCGTTAACTGGAAGCTGACGATGATTTTCCTCTGCCAACGAAAACCATAAGAGATTTAAGGGAGAAAAGAAAAAATCAGAATTTCGTCAAGCCATCTGGAGCGATTTGATCTACGAACGCCCCGCGTTGAACCGATGGACGAATTTCCTCATTTCAACGTTTTTTAAAAAAAGTGAAAAATAACAAATGTCATTCCTTTAATAAAATAGGATTTACGGATGAAATTGAAAACTGTAATTATAAAAGACAAAAAATTATAATTTCCTTGATTACCAATTAAAAAATCAAAAATGAAAAATTAAAGTTTTTTTAAATTATAAAAATCAAAAAATTATAATTTTTTATTTTTTTAGAGAAAATTAAAAATGAAAAATTATAGTTTTTTAAATTTTTTTTGATTATAAAAATTACAATTTTTTATTTTATTAGAGAAAATTAAAAATATAAAAAATTAGTTTTTTAAATTTTTTTGATTATTGCAACGGAAAAACTAAATTTTTCTTGATTATTATTTTTTTGAAAATCAGTAAAGAAAAACTCAGATATGCGGTCAGATGAGACTGGCAAGAAGAGCTGTCCTCAATTGACCCCTGTTGACCCGATCGGGAAGCGGCAAGCTTCAGAAAGGCGTGAACAGGGGAATGAAGACAAACAAACAGCAATCAAGCTCTAACTGCATTCGGGAAAGCAAAAGATCGGTTTTCAGGTTGAATATCGTGGTAGAATTATTCGGACAGAAAACAAAACTGGCAAGAAAGAACCCGAAGATATAGCCTGAATATCAGGGAGTGTGGAGTACTGTAAATTATAAATGAGATTCTCGACTGTACTACATGAAAAAAATATACAAATTATATCTTATTGTTCTAGTGAAAATTAGTATTATAGTTCTATTTTCTATCTTAGCAATGTGAATGTGATATATAGACACATCATATATGATAAATGATATATGATAAATGATATATGATAAATGATATATCATGGACCATTTTTGTACATATATAATGCATCGATATATTGTGTATTATGTACGGTTTTGTGCATATTAAGACAGAAAACAAAACTGGCAAGAAAGAGGACCCGAAAATATAGCCTGAATATCAGGGACAGTAGAATACTGTGCATTAAGGATGAAATTCTCGATTGTCTCTTGTAGGAGATATACAATAGTTGTTATCTGTCTCATTTTCTTAGTAAAGATTACTATTATACTTTTATTTTTTTTGACAAGAATAAACTACTCATTTGATAAACTATTATTCGAAAATTATATATTTTAAAAATTAAAATAAGTAATGTTAAAAATTTTTAGAAAATTCCAGAATTTTAAAATTTTGTTTAAAAATAACAAAAATTTTTAAAAATTCAAAATGATTTTCTAATATTTTAACTTTTTGAAAATTTTCAAATTTCTAAATTCAGATGAATTCGAAAGTTTAATTTGTTTCTGGAAAATTCCAGATCTCTAAAAAGATTTTTGAACTTTAAACTAGATTTTTGAAAATTTTAAAATTTCTAAAAGATTTTTAAAAAATTTACAATCTTTTGTAAAATTTTCAAAAATTCAAAACTTTGGACTGAATTTCAGAAGACTTCAGAATCTTCTTGAAAATCTTTGAAAATTTCAAAATCTTTTGTAAAGTCCTCGAAAATTCCAGAACCTTCTACCATATGCCAAAAGATTCAAAACTTATAAAATTTCTAAAATCTTCCATAAAATTTTCAAAAAATTCAGAATCGTCTATTTTAGAAGACCCCAGAATCATCTACAAAATTCTTAAAAATTCCAGATTCTTCTACCATATGTTAGAAGATTCAAAATTTATAAAATTTAAATTATTTGAATTTCTCGAAATCCGAAAATGAGAAGACGGTCGAAGAAGAGATCTGGCGTCATTTTGGGTCTTTTTCTAAAAAGAAACAACTCTACTTCCATTTTGTGGATCGACACATGATGGACTGAAATAATAAGCAGTGCTCCTCTTCTGAAGGGTGTAATCGCTCAGGAAGAAGACACCTCGTTACATTTCGCTTCGGAATGGGAATTTTCCAAGGACACCCGAGGAACAAACAAGCTTTTCGATAATCACGCCATTATAAAAAACGGAAATATGAATTGTTACGAATTTCTTCTGATGGGAATTGTCAGACAGTACAGTATTCTGTAAAATGATTATCAAATGTTACATCATTTTGTAGTGAATTATATGTCACAAAAAGTATTTTAAAAATATTCGTTACGAAATAGTCCTGACGGGAAATTTTAAAATTTTCCAATCGAGACTCGAAAATTGAGAAATTTAGTTTCAATGTAGTTATATAAGGATTTAATTACAATTATACTACTTTAAAAAATAAAAAATGAATATTGTTTCCAAATGGTCTCGACGAGAATTTCTAGAAGTTCTCAGAAACTATGGTAATCTATGAGACGATTATTTCTAATTTTATATAACTTTGTAAATAATTTTTTGAATAATATATTCCACCTGAACTGATCTAAAAATATCTAGGAAATATAGGGTGCACAAACTTTTATCAATTTTTTAAGATCAATTTGGGTATAAAATTACTAATAAATATCCAATAAATCGTAACCCCAAGGTACCCTATTATTAGAGTTCTATGAACTGGTGTAGTTGCATGAGGAATGAGGGATATGAGAGTTTTTCATTTATCCAGACAATAATAAGATCAAGCACAATAACCATATATCATTTAATTAGTCAACTTTTAGTTTGTCATATACAGTATGTCCACTATCCAGCACCTAAGATATTTCCCTTCTAGACCTGACTTGCTTACTTCATAACCATCTAATACACCAATATAACAAACATATATTAATTAGGCAACACTCGATCCATCATGTACAGTATGTCCACTGTCCAGCACCTAAGATATTTCGCTTCAAGACCTAAATTGCTTACCCCATTACTATCTAATACACCAATATAACAAATATATATTAATTAGGCAACACTCGATCCATCATGTACAGTATGTCCACTGTCCAGCACCTAAGATATTTCGCTTCAAGACCTAAATTGCTTACCCCATTACTATCTAATACACCAATATAATACCTATTGAAAACGACTCTTTCCATGTAGTGAAAATCATCCATATATCGGAATAAGTACCCGGATTCAAGAAACAATATGTCAATGCTGTCCGATCGACACCGATTAACCTCGATTCACGAGGACATTTGCTTTGAATTTCCCTCAAATTTGGCTAAGCAAACGAATCGGTATTGTCGAAATAAAATCCTCAGAAATTTACAAAAAATCAGGCCACTTGGTCAAGATCACAAAATAGGTAATGATACACTACAAAACTACAGTATTTAGCTAAAGTTAAAAAAATATAAAAATCAGCAAAAAATTACAGTTTTCAGAAGATATTAAAAAAAACATTTTCTTCAAAGTTTAAAAAAATTATAATCAAAAAAATCACAGTATCTAGATAATGTTTAAAAATTTTATTAAATAATATTTAAAGATTTTTCTCGAAAAAAATTATAATATAACTAAAGATATTACAGTATTTAGACAATATTAAAAATGTTTTTATTTTTTCTGAAAAAAAGAATTCAATTAACTAAAGATATTACGGTATCTAGATAATATTTAAAAATGTTTTTCGACTTTTTCTGGAAAAAAATTATAATATAACTAAAGATATTACAGTATCTAGATAATATTAAAAAATGTTTTAATTTTTTTTGAAAAAAAGAATTCAATTAACTAAAGATATTACGGTATCTAGATAATGTTTAAAAAATGTTTTTCAAATAATATTTAAAGGGACAAAACGAAGGTCGATCGAATGAATATACACATGTTCAAATTGAAAACGGGGAGATTGAAGAAATGGTTTTGCCATCGGTTTTTCCTCCGTTCCGTACTACCTGATGGGAAACAAGGCCGGATGGTAGACGAGCCAATGTGGAAAAGGAGCGTCAATGTCCAGTCGGATCAGCACAATGGCCGATCTCGATGGGAAATTTCGGAGGAACCTTTATCCTTTTGTGTTCGTTCTTCCAGAGATGTCACAAATGCCGACGGATGGCCAACATGCGTTAATGACCAAACCGAGCGGGATAAATCAAAATATTTCGGGAGATTTAATTCAAAAATAGAAAATTAAAAATTTTAAAAATAGAAAATAGAAAATTTAAAAAATAGAAAATTTAAAATTTAAAAAATAGAAAATTGAAAATTAAGAAGGTCGTTTTAAATATTTTTGAAAAACTCTTAAAAGAACAAAGAAAATGTTCAAAATTCGCCACTTGAAGTTTTCTGAAAATTTTTTCCGAAATAAATTATATTGAAGAAATCGAGGTTCTTGCATTCCAAGAGAGGATATCTAGATCCGTTCCGGTGATAGCCTCAGGTCAGCGCCTCAGACTAATCACTCCAAGATATTAAAAACAACCGAAAATGAAAAATGGGAGTTGTTTAAAAAGATTGTGGAATTTAATCTCTTTGACGTCACAGAAGTTAAAAAATTAAGGAATTTCACTCTTCGATAAATAAATTAAAAAAAGATAAATTATGAATATAAAAGTATAACAAAATCAATTTTCGAAAATTATTAAATTTTCTATTTTAATAAATATATTTTAAAAATTGAAAATATATAATTAATAAAGTTAATTTTTAAAAAATTACGAAATTTTTTACTTTAATAAATATATTTTAAAAATTATGAACATAATTAATAAAGTTGATTTTTAAAAAATTATTGAATTTTGTATTTTAATAAATACATTCAAAAAAATAAATTAGAAATCTAAATGTGTAAAAAGTTAACTTTTTTAATTACGAAATCTGATATCTTATTCATTATTTTAAAAAAGTAAATCGGGAATCCGGATGCGTAACAAAGTTAGTTTTAAAAAATCCCAAAATCTGAAATCTTAATCAATATAAAAAATAAATCAAGAATCCGGATATAAAATAAAAATTATTTTTGAAAAAATTTAAAAGCAAAATAAAATCAATTTTAAAAATATGAAATTTAACAATTTAATAAATGTATAAAAAATAAAATTTGTAAAAAAATTAATTTTGAACAACTTACGGGATCTGCAATCTTGAGCAGTACTGGATTATAGAAAATTAGGAATCTAGATGTTTAAAGTTAATTTTTAAATTACGAAATATTCTATTTTAATAAATATTTTTAAAAAATAAATCCAGATAAGAAAGGAAATTAATTTACAATAACTTATGGAATGCAATACTGCAATCTGTATACAAAAATAATTAATTAGAAATTCAAATATTTAATAAAGTTAATTTTTTTAAATTATGAAATATTCTATTTTAATAAATATTTTTAAAAAACTAAATCCAGATAAGAAAGGAAATTAATTTACAATAACTTATGGAATTCAATACTGCAATCTGTATAAGAGTAAAAATCTATATAAAATTCAAATATTTAATAAAGTTAATTTTTAAATTACAAAATATTGTATTTTAATAAATATTTTTAAAAAACTAAATCCAGATATGAAGAGAAATTAATTTACAATAACTTATGGAATTCAATACTGCAATCTGTATAAGAGTAAAAATCTATATAAAATTCAAATATTTAATAAAGTTAATTTTTAAATTACAAAATATTGTATTTTAATAAATATTTTAAATTTTAAAAATATAGATTAAGAATCCAGATATGAAGAAAATTAATTTACAATAACTTATGGAATGTGATACCCTGATTTGTATATGAGAAAAAGATCAATCGGGAATCCAGATGTGTCGCAAGCGGTAAAGGAGTCGAATTGTGAACTTGGGATCCTAAGGAATAATGTAGGTCAAGAAGCACGACCGTGACAGCGGAGAGAAACGAGAAGAAAAATGATGAACATGATCTAACCCAACTTAATTCGTATTTGCTTTACTTAAATCCAGATCTAGCAAACTTTTAAATTCAATCATTACTGTAAAATTTTGAACTTAATAATTATTTTAAAAACATCAAAATAGAGTATAAAATTTATTTTTTTTTTTCATGGATAACTTTTGTGAAAATTTTTTATTATTAAAAATCGAAATACCGTAAAAATTGAAGATGAAAATTGTTCCGAAATTGTCTCGAAACGAATTGTAGAAAATTCTATAACTGTTGGATCAGACACCAATCCATTTGAATTTAGCATTAGTCCCGAAACGAAATACTCCGAGTATCAACCAACGACCTACGGTTAGTACATTGACGGGAAGTTTTGAATCACGCAATATTTACCAAGTTGTGATTTTTGTATTTCGTATTCGTTAAGACAGAAGCCAGTAGTATAACAGTAATTGTTAGATTGTGCACGATCTATTTGAGTGGAAGCCACACAGCGTTGGTCCCGAAGGGAAATACCCTGAGGACCAACGAAAAATGTACGATTGCGGATTGGTGGCAATTTGGAGATTGCGTAGTTATTTTTGTAAGAGTTGTGATTTATCTCGTGCCTCTGGCTCTGTAAAGTTGTTTTATATATTTCTCGTCTATACGCGGATCCGGAGCCCCTAACAACGACCTCACAGTAATCTTTACTGAGAATATGAGACAGAGATAACAACCATTATATATCTCCTACAAAAGACAACCGAGAGTCTCACTCACGCCCTACAGTGTCCCACACTCCTCGACATTCAAGACTGCACGACAGTTGTCCCCTAGTGGCATTTATCCCCCACTTTTCTTCTTTTTAATTCTCATTGATTTTGAAGCACGAATTCGGTCATATGTAACTTGTGATCCAGATATTTGTTTTTTATTTATTTTTGAATTCTGAAGTTAGACCCAACTAAAAAGTACTTAAGTACAGTAATCAAGTTCATAAATTCTAAATCCGAAATTAGAATCAACAGTTGATTTTCAGAATTCCGGATTTTGGAAACTAATCTCAAATTTTAAAGATATCTAAAATTTTATTTTGTAATTTTACAGAAAAGTAAAATTTCGCCAGAAATAAATTTCAAAACTCCACTTAAAAATATAAAATTATTTTTCGATTTTCGAATTGAAGTTGAAGAAAATTTAAAAAATTAGAATTTGGATCACAAGTGGTTCATCATGATTGAATTCAAAAAATTTCAGAAATCTACGAAATTTCGAAAATTTTAATTTTTTAATAAATTTTGGAAAATTATAAAAACTCACGAAATTTTAATTATCTGACATCGAAGTTTCGAAAAATTGATAAAATTTATTTTTTTGGCGAAAATTCAAATTACTTATTAATTTTTAAAAATTTAAATTTTCGCTTCGAGAGTGACTTTTAAATTAAAAATTGAGATTTTTTATGAAACATTTCTTCAAAAAATTTAATATATAAAATTTATTAATTATTTCAGTTTTTCAAAAATAGATAATTTATATTCATCAAAAATTACAGTATTTTTCTAAAATAAAAATCTAACAATTAAAAAATTTAAACTTTCTTTTCGAGAACCACTACTAAGAATATTTCCAAAAAAATTAACATAAAATTTATTTCTTCTTTTTCTTTGAAAATGGAGAACTTATATTCATTATTATTTAAAAAATCAAAATAAATTCCTAAAAATTAAAAAAATCCGACAACCAAGAAATCCGCATTTTCGTTTCGAGAGTGATCGTTGTCGAAACCGCGGTAGTTTCAGTTTTCTTTTCTGTTTTGTTTCGTCTTTAATCTTCCTGAATTTTATGTCTGCGTAGTTTATTCAAGATGAAGTGGTATTATTTAGAGAAACCAACAGTAAGTTCATCAATATCGATATGAATTGATATATGAAATCGTAATTTCAGCGCATGTGGCTGTTGAGAGCTTTCTATGGAGTTTCGTTCTTTTCTTATCCAACTTTTGTCCTGATAAATCTGGAGCATTACAAACCTAAGAGGCTGGACGAAGCCCACATGGTGTCCATCGCCCAAGAAGTCCTGAATCCCCGTGGACCGAACGCGCTCCGGAAGTAGACGAACGAGTCCCGATCTCAGCGGGGTTGTACGAGTTCCGTTAGGGTAGGAATCGTTTATTTCATTGTTATCCGTTTCACAATTATTCAAGAAAATTACGTAATATCCAGATTTCGGTTGTATATCAAGCTTTTAGCGATGTTGCTGGCGTTTTGGTTGACTGTGTAGTTGCCTCCGAAGATGGAGCTCAGCTGTCTCCTCGGCGTTGCCTGGATTTCATATATGAACTTTATTATGTGTACTGTAGGTACTTACCGCTTGGTGTTGGGCGTACTCCACGAGTTGCTGGTATTTCTGTCTCCGTTCCCAGTCCAAGTTGTGGTAGTAGATGGCGGAATGCCTCAGGCTGTCGATCCATTGTCTGTCGTACTGAGTTACAGTGTAGCTGTTTACTAGATTACTAGTAATTACTACTACACAACACAATAATCCAGCAATCCAAATATCTGGACAGTGGTTCATTTTTGATTTTTTCCAAAACGAAACCTGATTGCGAATCCTATTTCTGATCATCTAGATGTCCATCCAATCAATCATGATTGATCAATCTTACAATCACACGGTTATAAAAAGTGGAAATAAGTTTTTACGAAGTTTTCTGAAATAAATTTTTAGAATTTTGCATTTAAAATTAGTAATCTTAAAATTTTATAAAATTCCATTAAGATTGAATTATAATATTTAACGAAATTAAAGTTTTATATGAAATTTTTAAGATTTTCTAGACAAGAAGTTTTCATTCAAAATGTAATCTACACACAAAAAAAAGTAATTTTTGGTAAAGTAACGAATGGAAATCGTCATTGGATTGCAATTTTCGTCACAAAGGTGAAATATTCATAAAAATGTGACGATTGTGTTACATTTTCGTCACATTTCACAATTGTTAAAGACCAAAAGTTTGGCTTTTTTGTATGTAAAAATAAAATCCTTGAATTATATGGTTAATTATCTATATTTAAATACTGTCGAATGAACTTCATGGTCTGGTGATCTAAATATTTATGTGGAAGTGATCTCAGAATGGTTTCGACTTCTGTTTTCTTCCAGTTCTTTGACTGAAGACCAAGCAGGACGTTGAAAATTCTCTGATCCATGTGTTTCCTGTTTCTGATTATTATTTTCTGGAGTTGTTCGCGGATTTTAGACAGCACATCGTTATCATTATCCATTTGATTTTCATTTGATTCTATGTCAAGGATTGATGGATGGATAATTCTTTGTTCGTGTTGTTTTCCCTCCTTTCTTCGTTTTCGATGATGTGAATGATGACAACTAAGCAACTCGTGATTGTATTTCTTTGATCCACATAAGCAAATCAGAAATCGCCATTCAACAATGTTGATTTTAATACTGACAAAGTCACCACATTGGGTGCAGATCCATTTTCTCAGATCTTTAGTACATCCTTCTGGACATTCTAGTTCCAAAATACTCGAATTCTGGAACGTTTCATCCATCTTAGCCCCTTCCATGTCGACGAATCCAAACAGAACTTTCCCGTTCCCTTCCTCACAGACATAGGGCTCAACTGCTCCATTGTCACTGGCTACAATACAATTTTCATATTTCACTGTTTTCAGGAGTATTTCAACAACGTGGCCAAATCCAGAAGTGATTCCAAAAAATGAATCCATGAATTCTCTCCATTCTCCATTGATCTCTACTAGAAACCATCTGTTCAGCTGATTAAAGCAAGAGTTCAATTCATCAACATTTCCTGGGAGATATTTCCCTTCATACATGTCTTTTTCGTTCTCGATTGAATATCTTATGTATTTAGTGTAACAGGAGAAAAGTCTCTTCAACACTGGATAGAGCTTCAAGAAGTCGGTTTTCTCCATTACCGTATATTCTTTTTTGTTTTATACAGATTGAAGCAAATTTTAACAAACGATTCCTTCTTTGATTTCGCATCTGGAAGAATTCTTGGGTATCCTGCATTCACAATTTTTATATCAATCTTCCTATAAAAAAAGTAAAGATATGTGAGAAAATACACGAAATTTGTTGAATTGTTAATAACTGTTTCTCGAAAATCGCCATTCAATTTTCCGTAATTGAACCCGAGAGGAATGTCGGTCTTAGATTGGTCTCGATTTTCGAATTTTTTTACAAAGTCCATAAATTCTCCCAAAGTCATTTCTTTTACTTTTTTGCAATTGATCAGAACTTTACATTCAACCTTCTTCTGGGCTTCATCTAGAGTTTCATTTTTTAATAAATTTTCTATCTATAATTACCATAAAATTAAAATTTTACAAAAATCAAACAAACTTCCCATTTTTTTTGGAAAATTAATGTTGTGGGAAAATTACCCACAATTGCATTCCATATTGAATTTTACTAACAAAGTGACTACAGTTCGATGGATATGCTGGCAGTCTTTGACATTTTCTCGTTCGTCTTTGAATGGAATAACCAACTGTCCAGTATATCTGATTATCCAAAACGAGTAGAAAATTGAGAAATGTTTTGTAACTTTTCTCCAGAAAAATGTTCGGAAATATGGAACGGAAGGAATCGATGACTATGTGAGTTGGAAAATGGTTGTTCGACAATTCATAAACATCGTTCATCTGAGTGATTTTGATTACTTCTGATACAACATCGGAAGGTTGGCCTTGTACAGGTCTGAGTTGATCCAAGGACTCGCTGTGTCCCCACCCGAGTTGGCATTGACGGCCCAATACCGGTCTCTATCTCGTCTTCATAGTAGACATAAAGTCCGTATTTTCCAGTTTTAGCTTAATTAATCGGAAATAATAATAATTGAATGCACTTAAACATCCGATTTCGCAAGAGTAACAACCGATAAGCTATCGTAAAAAATCTATTCAAAAAATAAAAACTTCAGTTCATTAATCTGTTTGCTTTTCAACATAAAAACAACAGTATCATTTCAATTATAGAAAGTTTTTTGATTTATATAAAATTCTAAAACGTCATTGTCGAAAAAGTTAAATGAACTTTTAACTTTCAATATCCATGAATTTAGGCCTAAAATTCCCCGAGAAAATATTCTGTCTTGAGATCTACAAAAAAGTCAAAATCAAGGTAAAAATAAAATTTAATTTTTGCATAATAATTGTTCGATTTGTTTCAATGTTGCTGACAAACTGCGAATTTTACTTTCATCTTGAAGAATTTTATGATTTTCGAAAATTTTGGAATTTTTGTAGAAAGTTTTCAAATTTTTCAAAATTTTGTGTTCAATTCCAAAAAAATAATTAAAATGTTTAAAGAATTTTAAAATTTTTTGTATAATTCTGAACAAATTCTAAAATCATAAAATTTACAAAATTTTGTTTTTAAATTTTCATAATTTTAAAAATGTTTATTTTATTCGACGAAAAAAATTTTTTTTTTAATTTTCGTGAAAAAATTTTTTTTTAATTTTCATGGAAATTTTTTTTATTAATTTTTGTGAAAATTTTTTTTAAATTTTCGACGAAAAATAAACTATCATATTCAAGTAATGATTATTTATTACGAAATACAAAAAAGCCAATGTTTTTAAAAACATTTTTTGTGTTTTTTTTGTGTCCATGTGTTTCTAAAAAGACGGAAAAAATCGATTTTTGAACGTTTAACTGGCTTCAGTTCAATTCGATTCTTTTTGAATCTGTTAAAAAACTTTTTTTTCGTTTATTAATTTTTTTAATTTGTCGATTTATTTCATTTATGCTTTATTGCATCTAGTTATTGAACATGACCGGGATTTTTTCGGATTTCAACGAAGATATGAAACAAGAAAGGTAAATTTCGAAATTTAAAAATTTTAAAAATTTTTTGTTTTTAATCAACTTTTTAAAAATGATTGATATATCAATTTTACTTTTTTGGAAGAGTGTTTTGAGAATCTGATTTAATTTTGTTAAAATTGTCGGAAATCAGACAATATAAAAATTTCGAAATTGAAGATTCACTTTTCATACATTTTTTACTTTTTGAAAAATTAATTAGAAAATTGCAATCACCTAAAACAGACCCAAATGCAGAAAAAAATTATTAAAATTAATTAAATTTAAATCAAAATATTCTAAAATTACTCAACATTTCGCTCAAGAGAACGAAATTGCTTCAATGTTTGATTTACGAACTTCCTCATTTTTGTTTAATCCTCTCTCTGCAGAAAAGTACAAATGCAGATCATTATGAAAAATTATTAAAATCGATTAAAGTAGAAAATCAGAGATTCTAAGGTAGTGCCAGCATTCCGTCCGAATAACAAGCGATTTCACTTTTTCCGACTTTTCATACATGAAATCCTCTCACTCCAGAAGAATACAAATGTATTTACTTATTGTTGGATTGTACACGATCTATTTGAGTGGATGCCACACAGCGTTGGTCCCGAAGGGAAATACCCTGAGGACCAACGAAAGGCGTACAATTGTCTTTTGGCGGCAATTTGGAGATTGCGCAGTATTTTTGGAGAGTTGTGTTTTATCTCGTGCCTTTGGCCCCATAAAGTAATTTTATATATTTTTGTCTACAAACGGATCCGGATTCCCCAACGACGATTCAACACTTATAAAAGTAATTACTGAAGTAGAAAAACACCAATTCTAAAGTAGATCGTCAGAACTCGAAAATAAGCGAATTCGTTATTTTTTAAGTTTTGATATATCAATTTCCTAGTTTTTATAATTTCTCCACTCCAGAAAACCTTCAAACAAAAATTAACCAACGATTCTCAATATTTTTATACCATATCACGAAATTAGATATTTTTAAAGTTGTTTAAATTTTCAAAATTACTTTTTTCAGAGTGTTTGACGGATATCCCATGATGGATAACTCTGGTTTTTCGAACATCGGATGTAATATGAAAACAGAAGAAAGAAGCAGTGTTTCCAGTGACGGTAGTTACAGTACTGATGACAGTTTTGCACTAGTACCGTATTCGCAATTTTCCGAAGAACCTTCAGAATCCAATCTAGAACTAACTAGTCTCCCGAGTAGATCCGTTGAAGAAGTTCCAAAAAAATGTGTAGTGTGTCTCGAACCGACAAAATGCTATCATTACGGTAATTTTTAAAATTTTATATTTACAAAAATTAATTTTAAAATTTTTCAAATTTTTAAATATTTTAAATTTTTAAATATTTTTTAAATTTTAAATTTTTCAAATTTTTAAATATTTTTAATTTTTTCATTTTTTTTTAATTTTTAAATATTTTTAATTTTTTCATTTTTTTTTAATTTTTAAATATTTTTAATTTTTTTAATTTTTTATTTTTTTCAGATGTTCCGTCTTGTACAGGTTGTAAAACTTTCTTCAGAAGATGTCTGATCACGAATAAACAGTACAAGTGCCAGTTTGGAGGGAAATGTGACATCACTCAAGGAGATGACTGCAAGGGCTGCAGATTCGAGAGATGTCTGGTTTCTGGAATGAATCCAGCTGCCATCCAGTACCCCTCTGGCGCTGATGTAAACAAAATCCTCGAAAACGTTAAACAATTGAAGCGGAAACTGATCGAGGAAAATCGTCCAGTGATATCAAAGGTGAGAAAAATTACAATGTTACAAAAAAGATTTTTCAAATAATTTCAAAACTTTTAGAATCTTTAAAAATTTTTCTAGTTTAATATATCAATCCCAAAATCATAAAAATCGAAGTATTTATGAAATTATTTCAAAACGAATTTTTAGAAACTTCTTAGTTTCATATATCGATTCTGAAATTCTCGAGTTTCATATATCGACCTGAAAATTATATAAAAATCGAAATATTTAAAAAATTATTTCAACACGAATTTCCATAAATTTTTCAGTTTCATATATCAATCCTAAAATTTTCAACTTCCATATATCGATCCCAAAATCGAAATACTCATGAAATTATTTCAAAACGAATTTCCAGAATTCTTGATTTAGTTAATTCTGAAGGTTTTCGTTAGATTCGGGAAGATTTTAAAGGTTTTGTAAGGTTTTCGAAGGAGTTTTGAACTTCCATGACATTCCAGAAGAATTCGGAATTTTCCATAAGATCTTTGGAAATTCGAAAACTTGCTTACAAAAATCCAATCTTTTAAATGAAATTGCAGATGTTGCCAAGTTATTCCGAAACCGAGGAAAGACGAGATATTAATTTCTTACTGTATCTGGAAGCCAAACAGAGGAAGCTGAGGGAAAGTGACTACGACCCTCAGTACCTGTACACTATGAAGTTGAGAGACCTCCTTGAAAGGACGAGTGAACTCAATCTGGCAGACAAATACGAGGTTAGTTTATTCATCGACATTCTAAAATTCAAAAAACAACAAGCCAACCCGTTTTCAATAGGGTACCGTAGGGGTTGATTATTATTTTCCTGAATACCTAGTAGTAGTTTCATATATCAAAATCAACCTCAGAGGGTTATGTACCCCATATAACCTTTATTCAGAAGGTTCTAGATCTATATGAAAAAAATATAGTTCCAAAAAATTGATTACGAAATCGTCGTCCGAAATCGAAATTTCAGGTTAATTTTGTCTCTGAAAACTTCTAAAAATCGTCTTCGAGACAATTTCATAAAAGTTCATATATGACTTTCATAATATGTGATCGATTACGAAATCGTCACGTACGATATTTCAGTTTCTGAAAAGCTTTAGAAATCGCCGTTGAGACGATTTTATAGCAAAAGTTCATATATTTTTTATAATATATCTGACTAATTACGAAATCGTCACAAAAAATCGAAATTTTAGGCCAATTTTGTTTCTAAAAAGTCGCCTTCGAGATTATTTCGCATATAATTTTTGATTTCAGAAACCAGCCAATTGGCCTATTGAAATTGGTAAACTCATCGCAAAAATCCAAAATTGTCAAAAATTCAGAGAAAATCAAGAAAATAAAATCGTCAAATGCGCTTATGACAATGGAGAAAAAAAGAAACACAAAAAACTCTTCGTGGCTGTGGATGTTATTTTAACGGTAGAAATGGCAAAGATTTTGCCAGTTTTTAATTTTTTAAGTCTCGACGACAGGGAAATACTGATGAGACACGTGGTGGTCGTTAACATGCTTCTGACGCAAGGATTTTATTCTTATAAACAACATTTGGATGTTATTATTTTCCCTAATGGAGTTATCCCGATCAAGCTGGATCAGGAACTCGGCAGAAAGCCTAGTCAACTAAAGTACGAAACTCATCAGAGGACGGTGGAGTGTCTGTGGAGAGTAGCCATGGAACCCGAGCACTTCGTTCTCCTCAAGGCCATCATCTACTGTCATCCAAGTAAGTTTCATTAAAAATCCTCTAATCAACTTTTTAAAAATGATTGATATATGAATTTTATTTTTTTGGAAGAGTGTTTTGAGAATCTGATTTAATTTTGTTAAAATTGTCGGAAATCAGACAATCTAAAAATTTCGAAATTGAAAATTCACTTTTCATACATTTTTTACTTTTTGAAAAATTAATTAGAAAATTGCAATCACCTAAAACAGACCCAAATGCGGAGAAAAATAATTAAAATTAATTAAATTTAAATCAAAATATTCTAAAATTACTCAACATTTCGCTCAAGATAACGAAATCGCTTTTATTTTAATTTTCGATGCATGAAATTTTTGACATTTATCTAATTTTTTCATTTTGAAAAACGAAAAGTGCATTTAATTATAAAAAATTATTAAAACTGGTTAAAGTAGATTACCGACATATCGCTCAAAACAGCGAAATCGCTTCAATATTTGATTTACGAACTTCCTCATTTTGTTTAATCCTCTGCAGAAAAGTACAAATGCAGACCATTATGAAAAATTATTAAAATTGATTAAAGTAGAAAATCAGGGATTCTAAGGTAGAAAACCACCAATCCTAAAGTAGATCGTCAGAAGTTAACTCGAAAATAAGCGAATTCGTTATTTTTTAAGTTTTCATATATCAATTTCCTAGTTTTTATAATTTCTCCACTCCAGAAGACCTTCAAACAAAAATTAACCAACAATTCTGAATATTTTTATATCATATCACGAAATCAACTATCATCTTCAATAATGTCGCTGATTAAAATGATTTTTAATAATTTAAATTTCCCAATCCATCGTAATTTCAGCCGTTGAAGGCCTCAGTAACGGAGGCAAAGAAATCGTCAACCAGTTCTACCAGAAGTACTCCCGTATCCTCTTGCGACATCTGCAGAACGATTTGGGGACAGTCGCCGGAGCTTCGAAATACGCCGAAATTATATCTCTAATCTCTGCTTACTTCCATTTCGCCGAGAAAGCAAAACAACTCCATCTTTTGCATCTTATGGAGATGCATCCCAATCGACGGAACCAAAAATACAAACATCGCTTACTTAACGAGTGTATGCAATAGAGTACTGTCGGTATACCTCTCAGATGCATTGTAAAAATTTGCAATTTTAAAAATATTAAAAATAAATTCATTACTGTAATCGACGAGCTCCTTTCTGTTCTTCCAGCATGTCCTCCATTCTGGCTATTCTGGCGCTTTGACGGTCTTCTGCTTCGATAGTACGGTAATTGGCCTGCATTTTCGAGATGTCTATTTCACGTTCACGACGCATCCAAGTATTCTTGTCCGATCTGCAGAATTTCTTCAGTACTTTGCTGAGTTCGTATCCGGCGGGACGGTCGTCTTCAACGTCGTCATCAATGAAGTCATCGAGAGAATCGTATTCATCGTCGTCGTATCGTTCTCTGTCCATGTACGGATTAGGCGGATATCGACTAGACGGATATTCATTCCTCACGGGCGGCTTAGAATACGGTTTTTGGATTTTCTTCTGATCTGGATGTTTCTTGATTTCCATTTGGGACGGTTTCTTCTGGTCGAGAGGGTACTTTGGGGTACTGCTTTTTTGACTTAGATTCTTCTGAATTGGTTCATTGGATTTTTTAGAAACAATAATTGGCTCGTTTTTCTTCGAAAATCCAGAACTAATCGAAATAGGCCTGCTGAAGCCGCTTGGTCGGGACATCTGGGGCTTTGGGATTACGGTAGAATTCTTCTTAGATTCGGCATTTGAGAATTTTTGATAATCTGGTCTTGATCGAGAATCCGATGACGAAGTAGTTTTGATTGACTTAGATTGATCCACTTGACTGGTAGAAGGAACAGGACGTTCACCGCTTTGAAGTTTTTTGGCATTTTCACTCGCTAATTTCATCATTTCCTCGAAACTTGCCGGTTTTTTCTGAGATGGTTGTTCCATGAAAGTACTTGAAGGACGTTTCTTCGCCATTGTTACGTCATGTGCAACTTTCTTGCTTTTCAAATCAGATGGGTTTTTCTTTTTCACCTCGATCGACGATGTTTTGAACGATTCTGGCTTCTTCGGAGGAACCGGAACAACCGCAGGTCTGGACACTGTGGGCTTCGGAGGAGGGATTTTCGGGGGCGGGGGCTTGGGGGTGTATTTCGCCTCGTTTAGAAGACTGAGGAGGTCGTTATCGAAGCAAGACACCGCCGGAGTCGAGGACGGCTTGACAGATTCGGTTTTTTTCTGGATGTCCTTCTGAATCTTCTTCCTCAATTCTTCAGATTCATTATTTTTCTTTGGTTTCTTCTCAGTCTTTTGAATAACAGAAATATCGGTCGTTTTTTTGACTTTTTTATCAGGACAAACATCTTTTTCTTGATTTCTGCTTTTCATCGACAACGAATTTGGTAAAAAAGCATCTTTGGTGCTTGGTTTGGCAGTCTCGTGACGGCTAGTGCTGAAAGAGAATTAATTCAATAAAAAATAAAAATTCTTTAAAATTTAAAAATTAAACAAAAACAAACTTTTTTGAAATCGAAGGTCTAGCAGGTCCTTCAGTCGATTGCCTGGAGGCATCAGGATCGATTTTCTTGGGGATTTTGAACTAAAATAAGATTCTTTAAATAATTGAAAAATGAAAATAATTACAGTCTTGAGGGCTTCGGACAATGACGGGGGTTCTTTGTTCTTATTTTTAACGACCGGATTGACTGGCTTACTTGAGGAACTAGGTCTGTGCATTTGGACCAATTCTCGTTTTTTCTGAGCGTCGATTTCCTGTTTTTTGGCCCGTAGATGACTGATCTCATCCTTGGCTCTTTGCTGCTGAGCCACAGCCTGTTTCATTATCTCATTAAACGACAACATCTGAAAAAATAAAATTTCATATATCAAAAATAAAATTTCATATATCAAAAATAAAATTTCATATATAAAAAACCAAATTCCATATATGAAGAATTAAATTCCATATATGAAAAATTAAATTCCATATATAAAAAACCAAATTCCATATATGGAAAAAATCAAAATTGATATATTAAAAAGTCCAGTTTTATATATGAAAAAATGAAAGTTTATATATCGAAAAACCCACCTGTTTCTAGATCAATATAAATAAATATATAACCGGTAATGTATGAAAGACAAAAATGTGGAATTTTTCGAATGCAATCACAATCAATCGAAAAAATAAAAAAGAATCTCAAAGGTCTCGGAGCGAAAAATCGGGTCCTCTACGTGGCGCGAACAAACTTAACCAGAAACGGTCACTATCAATTTTGATTTTTTAAAGTTTTCCTAATGTATTTAATTTCCTCATTTTTGGTCCTGGTTGGATCTATAGCTGTTCTAGCGGGTGAATATGATCTAACAGTAGAAGTCCCAGCAGGGAAATTCCAATGTTTCTATCAACCGGTCACGGACGCCCGACACAAAATCATGGAAGTGGATTATCAAGTCATCGACGGAGCAGATTTGAATGTTAATTTCATGATCCTGTTCGGGGCAGAGGTCCTGATTCAAGAAACAATGAAAACCGATGGCAGTCACAAAGTCGAAATTAAGCAGCTCGGAGATTACCAGGTTTGCTTCGACAACACGTTCAGTATCCAATCCAGAAAGATCGTATTTTTCGAAATCTTCTTGATGGATGGAGAAGGAAATGTCGAAGATACAGACATCACTTCCTATGCCCAGAACGATGCAAATTTCGCAGAAAGAATGCAGCAAATCGGAGTAACCATCTCCGAATTCCATGTAAGTTTTCTTTCATATGTAATTATTTCCAATTTCATTTATAATTTGTGTCCAATTTTCCCGAATTTCATATATAATTATTCCCCCTGATTTTATATAATTTAATCTGAATTATGCTTTAAATTTTATATTTATTTCCATTTTTTCTAAACTTCATATATCAATTTAAAATTATTCCAAATTGCATGTGTAATTATTCCCCCAGATTCCATATATAGCTTAATTTTAATCATCTAAATCCAGTGAATAATTTATTTCTTATTTTTCCCGATTTTAGACATAATTTTTGCATATTTTATATATTACCAATTTCTAGTTTTTTTTTTGCATATTTGTTTTAACTTTTCCAGGCTTCATTCAACAGGATCAAAGCTTCTCTGAACAAAATCGAGTACCACCAGGCGATTCTTAGAGCTTATGAAGCCAGGGACAGGGCCATCATGAACGCCAACTTCGATCGGGTTTCCTTCTGGTCCCTTCTGAACTCCGCCGTCCTCGTCGGTGTCGGAGTCCTGCAGGTCTACATGATCAGAAGTTTCTTCGAGGAAAATTCCAAAATCGGCAAGATGTTAAGACATTGAGGATACTGTAACAGGTAACGGTAAAACTTAACTTTGCAGAAGCGTTTAGGACTCCATTGCATATCAGCCGTCTTCAAAGTGCATAATTTTATTTATTTACATAATTTATTGGGTGCT
Source organism: Halicephalobus mephisto (assembly GCA_009193035.1). Lineage (NCBI taxonomy): Eukaryota > Metazoa > Nematoda > Chromadorea > Rhabditida > Panagrolaimidae > Halicephalobus > Halicephalobus mephisto. Next base: position 62,859 of record SWDT01000174.1, on the reverse strand, counting down.
TTTGGGGGGTAATAAAACACTAACTAAATATTTAAGTAACAACTGAGTAAATTTTTCTCTTGTACTTTGATTTATAAAATTTTTTTATAAAGTGTTTCCAGAAATCTCATGAATTTATCCCAGTTTTTACTTTTTTGCTGTTTATTGGGATTTATATCCGGACAACAACAAGAAGAAATTATTTTAGCTATAGTTGTTGAACCAGGAAAAGTAGAATGCCTTTATCAAGATTTAACAAATCCGAAACATGTGGCTTTCGAAATAGACTACCAAGTTACAGATGGAGGTGAACACGACGTCAACTTCGTCATCAGAAACCCCAGTGGCGTCAATATAGTGAAAGATGACAGAAAAACCGACGGCAATCACAGGTAATTTCATAGTTAAGAAATGTTTTAAAAATTAATCAAAAATACTTTTTTTAAATAAGAAATGTTTTAAAAATTAATCAAAAATACTTTTTTTAAATAAGAAATGTTTTTAAAATTAATCAAAAATACTTTTTTAAATAAGAAATGTTTTAAAAATTAATCAAAAATACTTTTTTTAAATAAGAAATGTTTTTAAAATTAATCAAAAATACTTTTTTTAAATAAGAAATGTTTTTAAAATTGAATTAAAGTGTTCTACATTTAAATCTTTGAAGATTTTTTAGGATTCAACTTTTTTTTAATTTTCGAAAATTTGAAGTTTTTGTATCAATTTTGAATCTTTGAGAAATTTCCGAACATTATGGAATTCAAAAATTTTCGAAATTGATATATGAAATCAAGGATTTTTAAAATCTTAGGAATTTGTATTTAAGTAATTTTAATAGGATTTTTATTTCTGAGTTTTACAATATATGACTGGTTTTGAAATAACACGAAATTACGAAATAATCACACGGAATTAAAATCATCACTTAGTTTACTGTAGTTTTTGGAACACTCTTGAAATTCGTACTGAGAAAATTTTGCAAAAATATTTATTTCTAATTTTTATAAAATACAGATGATTTCAAGATTGTGGAAGATCAACAAGTAATCACCATGCGAAATTAAAATTGTTACACAAAACTTTAGTTTCTAGAAAAGCCCAAAATTTCGTGTCGAGACAATTTTGTAAAATATTTTCGATTTTTATAAAATGGTAATTTCAGAATTTTATAGAATTACGAAATTATGATTATTATTTGAATTACTTTATTATTTATCAAATTTCAGAAATTCGTGTCGGGACAATTTTGTAAAAATATTTATTTTTGATTTTTATAAAAATGGTAATTTCGAAATTTTATAGAATTACGAAATTATGATTATTATTTATCAAATTTCAGAAATTCGTGTCAAGACAATTTTATAAAAATATTTATTTTTGATTTTTATAAAAATGATAATTTCAGAGTTGATGTACTGCAAAACGGTCGAGGAGATTATGCCATTTGCTTTGATAACTCATTCAGTATTCAAACGAGGAAAACAATCTTCATGGAACTGTATTTGCTGGACGAAAAAGGAAATTATTTGAACAGTTATGATGTTTTTGCAGATGATACCAAAGCTCGTCAAATGTTGTCGATGCAATTGAGCGATTTTGATGTAAGTTTTTTGTTTTTTATAATGAATAAGATTGATTTTAGAGGATAACAACTAAAGTGAAAAATAACCTGAATAGAATAGAGCAACTGCAAGCCCAATTGCGTGCTGTTGAAGCTAGAGACAGATCGACGATGGAAAGCAACTTTGAAAGAGTCAACAGATGGAGTTTGATTAACTTGTTCGTGATGGTGTTTGTTGGAGGACTTCAATTATATCTCATCAGAACACTTTTTGAAGAAAATTCAAAAGTTGGAAAATTCATCAGACGTGGAAAATTCGATTAAATAATTTTTTTTTCACAGCCATTCGATAACGGTTATTTTTTAGTAGTTTTTGTAGTGTTTTAAATATAGAAAATTAGTAGTTTTTGGATTGGAAAAAGAACAGATATGGATCAGATTTCAAGTGGGTTGTTTAATGTTACTTTACATTTCCGCAAGTTTTTAAGTTTTCATTTGGAATCTCGATCGATCCGACAAAAATCCCGCAGTATAGCAAACAAATCCAGATTTATCGGACGATTTCTGATGTGTTGACTTACTCCCTCATTGTTTTAACTTAAAAAAATTTTTATTTTATATTTTTAAAAATTTTTATTTTATATTTTTAAAAATTTCTTATTTTATATTTTTAAAAATTTCCTATTTTTTAAAAATTTTTGTTTTGTACATTTAAAAAATAAATAAAATCTAAAAATTTTAATTTCGTAAGTTTTATAAAACTATATTTTTTGAATTTTTAATTTTATAGATTTTTTGAATTTCAATTTTTATGTTTTTGAATTTTTTATATTTTTTAAACTTAAATTTTTATATTTTTTGAGTTTTTATAATTTTATATTTTTTTAAGATTTTATATTTTTTAAAATTTTATATTTTATATTTTTTGAGTTTTAAACTTTAATTTTTTGAGCCTTGTCTCAATGACATCCATCAAGATGGAACCACGATCTCTTGCAGAAAATGGCTTCCATTGAGAACGAGATTAGGATTGAGTACTTATCCATGCCCTGAGGGCCAAAGACTTGTGGCAAACTTGACAGACGCAATTCCTCGCGATCGGCCGCTGTTTAACGCCCCCGAATTTGTTTGAGGAGGTCCCCCTGCCTGATGGAACGTGTGTATTATTTTATTTTATTTTAGTTATTCAAAAAAAAATGCGGATTTTTTTGAATTTTAAATTTTTTGTAAATTATCATTTGTTTTTTTAATTTAAAAACTTTTTGAATATTTAATTTTTTAACTTCTGGAATCAAATTTAGACTTCTAGAAACTTTGAAAATTTGAAATTTCTAAGATTTCGTGGGATTTTGCTGAATCAGAAAATTTAAAAAATCTTTTAAAAATTAAAATTTTAGAAAATTAAAAAAATTCTCAGAATCTTTTAAAAATTTAAATTTCATAGAATTTAAAAAATTCTCAGAATCTTTTAAAAATTTAAATTTCAGAAAATTAAAAAAATTTCTTAAAAACTTCCAGAATCTGAAGAATATTTTGGAATTTTAGAAATTTTTAAGTTTCTAGAATTTCAGAATCTAGTGGAAATTTTTGGAGATTTTTAGAATTCCTTAAAAATTCTATAAAAACTTACAGAATCTTCAAATTTTGGAGATTTTAAAAAATTTCTAGGATTTCAGAAGAAGGTTCTAGAATCTAGTGGAAATTTTTGGAACTTCTGAAATTTTTTAGAAATTCCATGAAAACAGAATCCAATAAAAAATTTTAAAGCTTTTTAAAAACTTCTAGAATTTCATAAAACAGTTCTAAAATTTGTTAAGTTTTCAGTATTCTAGAATTTTTCGAAAATTCTCAGAATCCAATGAAGATTTTAAAAATTAAAAATTCTAGAAATTCCCAAAAACTAAAAAAATTTCGTAACAATGTTAATTTTCAAACTTTTATCACTATGACCAGAACTGTCGATTTTCGAACCGATTTCGAATCAGCTAGATTTGAGAATTAAGAAATTTGAATCTAAATCGAATCAATTCGAAAATTGAAGGATTTAAATCTAAATCGAATCAGTTCAAATTCGAAAATTGAAAAGTTCAAGTTCAAACTGAACTAGTTCGAATTCGAAAATTGAAAAGTTCAAGTTCAAACTAAACTAGTTCGAATTCGAAAATTGAAAGATTCAAATCTAAATCTAGTTAGTTCGATTTGAAAACGGATTCCGAAAACTCGACAGTTTTGGTTGATCTTCGGAAGTGTGTGGAAATAGGAAAATAGTAATTTTTTATTAAAGCAGAAACTTTATATATCGAACAATTCAACAATTAATTAGTACCTTAACACCGTAATCCCGTGGAATGCAGTATTCGCGTCGGGACCCAGTCTGCAAGGAAGACTGTCTTCAATTTTCGGAATGCCTGATATTCTGATTACGAAATCGCCTTGGAAGATCAAAATTGTCCAATGGGCTACTGTAATTCTGAGGAAGTTTCGTAATTTGATGTCGAAAAAATTTCATAAACATGTTTATTTCTAAGTTTCATAATAGTATGATTTTTCCAGATTTTTGGATTTTTATGTAAAAAAATCATATTTAAAAAAATAATAAAAGTGGTAATTTTCTACAAAAACCAACTCGTCTTTTTTTACAACTTTGAAAATTTGTTTTAAAATAATTTTTAATTTTTTGCAACAGTGATTTTGGAATTTTTGAATTCCCGCGCAAAGGGAGAATTTATAAAAATGGAAAAAACGGTAATTCTGAGTTCTCTGTCGAAATCGACTCGCGCTGTCTTCTCTCGCGTCCTGTCTTCTGCAATCCTAAAAATTCACTCCAAAAAAACTTATTTTCTAACTTTTTTATCTTTATTTTTGGAAATTTTTTATAATAGTTTTTGGATTTTAGTGTAAAGAGTGATCGATAAATGTCTCAAAAGTGATAAATCTGGCAATGATTAGTTAACAGATTTATTTTTTAAATTTTTTTTCAACTCTAAGATTTCGGAAAATTTGTGTCAAAACAATTATTATAAACATTCAAAATAAATATTTCTAATGAGCTTGGGATTTCTGAACTCCTACGCAACGGGAGAGCGAGATCTGTGGAAGTAGAAAAAGTGGTAGATCTGGCTCCTTGCCCTGTCCTCCCTCGCACTCACTTCGTCTTTTTCCACAATCCTAAAATTTCTGAAAATTCATATGAAAAAAATTATTAAAAATATTTTAAATTTCCAATACAGTGTAATTTTTTTGAATTCCCGCGCAAAGAGAGAATGAGGTTTACAAAAAAGGCAAAAGTGGTAAATCTGACAACTCGTCCTGTTTCCTCTCGCATTCTCTTCAATCCTAAATTTTAAATTCGTATCGAAATAATTATTAAAAATATTTTAAATTTCCAATACAGTATAATTTTTTTGAATTCCCGCGCAAAGAGAGAATGAGGGTTACAAAAAAGGCAAAAGTGGTAAATCCGGCAACTCGTCCTGTCCTCCCTCGCACTCTCTTCAATCCTAAATTTTAAATTCATATGAAAAAAATTATTAAAAATACTTTTAAATTTTAATACAGTATAATTTTTTGAATTCCCGCGCAAAGAGAGAATGAGGTTTCACAAAAAAGGCAAAAGTGGTAAATCCGGCAACTCGTCCTGTTTCCTCTCGCACTCTCTTCAATCCTAAAATTTCAAAAATCCGCGTTGAAACAATTTTTAATTTTTTAAAATAATACAATTTAATTTTTTTAGTAAAATGTTGGTGATCGGCCGTGTGATAGTACTTTGTACCCTTGTCGGGTTGGTCGCCTGTGGAGTAAGTAAAACCGAAACGAGCGATTTGGAATGTATGTTCCTTGGATATCCCGATCTCGAATATGATGGTTTCGACAGAACTGAAGTATTGACAGAGAAAAATTTTAATAAAACAGTTTTTGCTGAAGATGCCAAATCGGTTGTTTTCTTCAACGACGTCGAGGACGACGATGCTGAATTGGACCAATACGAATGTTTTTTACAGTTATCTGCTCAGATTATGACCAAACGTGGATATAATTTTTACACCGTAAACACTACTAAAGAAGTCAAATTAAGAAATCAAGAAGGTGATTTTTAAAATTTTCTTATATAATTAATTTTAAAATTTTTTTATAATTAATTTTATAATCTTTTTTTATAATTAATTTTGAAATTTTTTTATATAATTAATTTTATAATTTTTTTATATAATTAATTTTGAAATTTTTTTATAATTAATTTTATAATTTTTTTATATAGTTAGTTTTCAAATTTTTAGGATTAATTCCGAAATTAATTTTACTATTTTTTATTTTTTTTAAGTGATTTTATTTTTTAGAAGTTGAAAAAGGAGAAGATACGATTCATGTCTACAAAGACGGCTACAAAATTGAGTACAACGGGGTTCGGGATCCTGAAACCTTCGTTTCTTGGCTCATGGATATCCCTGATGATCCTGTGACGATTATCAACGACAATTTCGATCTTGAAGAATTCGAAGACCTCGATGATGAAGCTGTCAGGATAATAGGGTACTTTGAACCCGGAAGTGCTGCTTTGAAGGAGTACGAAGAAGCTGCGGAAGACTTCATGGGAGAAATCGAGTTTTTCGCTGTTGTGACTTCTCAATGGGCCAGAAAATTGGGATTGAAGAGAGTCGGTGAAGTCCAACTTTTTCATCCTTTCGAAGATGATCCGATTTTTCCCGATCCTAACGTGGACACAGAAGAAGAATTCGAAGAATGGGTCGAGAAACACCGCGAACCCGTGATGCAGAAACTCAGCCTTCAGAATTACTTCAATGTTTGGAAGGATTCTGACGATGACGAAAGAATGGTTCTGGCGTTCTGTGACGAAGAAACAAGAGAAGGCAGAGCTATGTACAAATTGCTCCGGAAAATCGCAGACGAAAATAGCGAACATGCCGGGACTTTGGAAATCGTTCTTATTGATCCAGATGAATTCCCCCTCATGGTAGATGTTTGGGAGGAAATGTTCGGAATCGACATCGAAGAAGGTCCTCAAATCGGATTGGTCGACATCGCTGACAAGGAAGGAATCTGGTTCGACATGTCCCAATTGAACTTGGACGATCCCAAGAAACACGGGGATTCAAACTTGGAGGCCTTGCAGACCTGGATCGACCAAATCATGAACGGCAGCATTTCTCTCGACGGCAAGTTCCAAAATGAAAATCGAATTTTCATAAATTATAAAAATCCCAAAATCCAGTAAAAATAAATCTTTCGGAATTTAATAGATGCTTCCGGAAGTTTCGAGGACCTTATAGAAGCTTCCGAAATCTCGTGAATTCCGAAACTTAGAGATCTTACGGAATATTTTGGGGATTTTAAGAATTTTATAAAATTTTCTAAAATCTTTCAAAATTTACCAAAAATTTCTGAAAGTTGAAATTTTCATAAAGATTTTTAAAAATTTTAAAAATCAATGGATTCTGGAAAATTTGGAAATCTTCTGAAACTTCAAAATTTATTGGAAATTTTCGGAAATTTTGGAAATTTCATGGATTTAAAAAAATTTTAAAAATTAATAGATTCTGGAAAATCTCTGAAAATTCAAAATTTTTCAAAAATTTCTGAAAATTTTAAGCTTTTTATAAAAATTTTAAAAACCAATGAATTCTAAAAAATCGGAGAATTTAATGAAACTTTTCGGAATCCCACAGAAGCTTCTGAAATCTTCTAGAATTCAGCAAAAAATTCCGAAATTTTAAAAAAGTTCATATTCTGAAATTTCATGAACGATTTTGAAGTTTTCGAAAATTTCTAGAATTTTCTAGAATCTAGTGGACGATTCTGAAATCTTCAAAAATTTCAAAAAAGTTTTCCAAAAATTCTGGAATTTTATTAAAAATTTTCAAAAATTTTATAAAAGTTAATAATTTTCGAAAAATTAGAATTTTAAAAAAATTAATGATTTTTTTTGAAACAATTTTACAAAAATATTTATAACTTTTATAATACAGTAATTTTGCAGATGACGACGATGATGAACCAGAACCAGTGCCAGTGAAAAAAACCGCCTCAGGCAAAAAACAAAAAAAAGAATTATGAAAAAATTCGATGTTTTTTATTGGCCTAATAGAGTAATAACTTAGTTTTCGAAATTTATTGTAAATTGTAAACGCCGGTTTTTTAAAATTTTTTTGCAAAAAATTCATTTTTTTATAAAATTTTTTTTTGCAAAAAATTCATTTTTTTTTGTAAAATTTAAATTGATAAAAAATAATTTTTGATTCAACATGGAATTTTATTTTTTTAAATTAGAAAAATTAAAAATTTTTATTAAATTTATTTTTAAAAAACTAAAATTTTAACAATTTTTTAAAATTGATTTTCATTGTATTTTAAAAATACCAAATTTCACAAAATTCTTTATTCATAATCATTGCCATTAAATATATAAAAAATAAAAAATTTAATACTTTTTTAAAACCGTTGGCAAATATTTTAAATTACCCGTAAAATTGATAAAAATTTAAAAATTTAAAAATTCAAAAATTCAAAAATTCAAAAATTTAAAAATTTAAAAATTTAAAAATTTAAAAATTTAAAAATTTAAAAATTTAAAAATTTAAAAATTTAAAAATTTAAAAATTTAAAAATTTAAAAATTTAAAAATTTAAAAATTTAAAAATTTAAAAATTTAAAAATTTAAAAATTTAAATTTTAAATTAAAACCAATCAAAACGTTGATTTATAATTTTAAAAAATTTTTCATTTTCTGGTTTATAAAAATCCGCTAATTTTTGTAAAACAATAGGTCTTACTTGCGGATGAATTCTGCCTTTAGATTTCCCTAGGCAATGAACTGATCCTGTGTTGCGTTTAATACATGGGAATTTTTTAACAGGATCAATTACGAAATTTGATTTTTTTACGATTGGATTTAAATTCAGAAATTTTTCAACTTTTCGAATTTGAGTCGCTGGATCGCTGATTAATTTTTCTCCATCAACGAATAAAAACTGATTTAATGGAAAGTACTGTAGCCATTTCTGAAGTGGTCTGTGGTAGATTCCGATCCTGATCGCTCCCCAGGAGGCGTTGACGCCCTTGTGACAGGAAGGACTGGTCTCGTTGAAGCAGCTCACGAGTTCTTCAAATTTAGAAGTAAAAATATTTCTTTTTTTCCTCGTTACAGCTTGAGTAAAATCTAAAAAACAACAAGTTTATTAAAAAAGTAATTTACTGAAGGTTACTGTAACTTCAATTACGATATTTCCAGTACCCATGGATACTGTACTGTACAATTGTTAACTTTTGAGGATTTATATAGAGTTATATAATTTATATACCGTAATCTGGAGAATTCAAAATTTAATAAAAAATTTAATTTTAAAAAGTTGGTTTCGAAATAATTTAAAATAAAACCGAAATTACTGTTTAGGTTACTGTAACCTGAATAATGATGTTTTCAGTACCCATGGATACTGTAGTGTGTAATTGTTAACTTTTGAGGATTTATATAGAATTATAATTTATATACCGTAATCTGGAAAACTTTAGATTTAATCTTAAAATATTATGAAAAATTAATTTCAAAATTGTCTAAGATTATAAAAAAACTGTCCAAAAAACCGAAATTACTATTTAAATTACTGTAATTGCTGAGGAATTTCAAAAATTCGTGTCGAAACATTTTTATAAAAACAATTATTTTTGGTTTTCTCTAAATGGTAGAATATTAAATCCAAAATAATCGCATAAAAGTCAATTTTTGCATTTTCGGTCTTGACTGGAAAATTTCAAAAATTTGTGTTAGGATTATTCTGTATTAAAATTCATCTTTGATTTTTACAATAATGATTACAGTATAACTCACCAGAAATAGCTCTTGTGATGGGATTTCTGACGACAACAATAAGTTTCATTTTTGGATTCATTTTGCAGACTCTTTCAGGAACGAATTTACTTATAAAATAAGCTGGAGATTTTTCGATTGTAATTTCATTTCTATAAGTTTCTGGCATTTGATCCCTGAAAAAAAAATCGATTTTATATCGGAAACCAAACCCCAAAAATGGCAATCCTTTGCGGTATTTTATGCAAACAATCGAGAGCGGTATCCGCTTTTGAAAAAAATAAATCCAATGCTTGGTTCCTGTATTTGCCAACAAACAAATCCCAGACTTAATAATATACTCAACTACTTTGTCAATTACCATAAACAAAAATCACCCAAAAATAGTGAAATTTTTAGGCAAAAAACACCGTAATATTTTTGAACATCAAATTACTGTAAAATTTTTAGGTATAAAAATACTGTAATATTTTTCTATGTGGGAGTACTGTAGAATTTTTAGGTATAAAAATACTGTAATATTTTTGAACATCAAAGTACTGTAGAATTTTTAGGTTTAAAAATACTGTAATATTTTTTTATGTGGAAGTACTGTAGAATTTTTAGGTATAAAAATACTGTAATATTTTAGGTACGAAAAATATTAAAGTTTTTAGGTATATAAATACTGTAAAATATTTACGCAAAAAAACACCGTAACTTTAAATGTTAAAGTACCGTAATACTTTTAAGCCTCAAACTACAGTATTATTACTAATTTTTTCATTTTTAATTTTTTTTAATTTTTAGAAACGAGATTTAAGTTTTGTATTTTTGACGATCGTTCCAAGACCAGCTGTTCAATTTTATTCTGTATAGTACTGATTTAGAGCTTCAAGTTGATGAATATCCTTTGGAACAGCCGTTCGGCATTTTACAATTGACCAACAATTTGTCACCACTCCAGGCCGTTAATCTTTGATTAATGGTTGATCCTTACAGTGTCCTCAAAATGGATAATCTACTATTGGATTTTCAATGAAAAATAAAACAGCAGGAAACGGTAATCATGATATGTCTGTCAACAGGAGTTTTTTCGGGACCTTAATCCAATCTTATTTCTCAGCATGAAGTCCGATTTTTTCGAGGACATTCATCGGGTTTTCTTTCAGTAAAGAAACAAGATTTATAGTTTTCCAAAAATAGGAAAAATGAAAATGTTCATTGTTGTTCATTTTACGAATTTGGAACGGTTTCCTAAGGTAGACTAGTGCAAGTTAATTAGTGGCTTGCACGAGATCTCTTTCACATAAGAGACCAACTTTCCTCGACCAATATGCTGTAGATCGAAAGTTCAAAAATAATACGAATTATTTAAATTAAAAAATACTAAAAAATATTAAAAATCAATTATCTATAAAAAGATGAATTGAAAAATATTAAAAATTACTTAAATTAGAAAAATATTAAAAATTATTTAATTTTAAAAATATTAGAAATTATTTAAATTACTTAAATTAGAAAAATATCGAAAATTAATTATTTATTAGGAAATAAAAAATAATTTAAATTAAAAATTGTTTAAAAATAATTATTTAAAAAAAATAAAAATATAAAAGTATTTTTGCTTTTCGTATTATACTGTAACTTATCTGAGTCGATTCTTAATTATTCAATTTTTATCCAAAAAACCAAAATAAAATAATTTTTTCATCAACATGATCGAAATCAAATTTTCAATAAAAAATTTAAAAATATAAATTTTCCTAAATTGGAAATTTACAAAAGTAATTTTAACATTGTTTTTACCATACTGTAACGTATCTAAATTGGTTCTTAATGGACTTGTGGATCAAAATTGGATAATTAAGACTAAAGTAAGGCTATTATTTTTCGGCCAGACAATCTTGAAAGATTTTGCTTTGCGGTAAGTTATCTGGTCATCTCGATAAACCACAACTATGCGGTTTTCAAAAAGGCGACTGTCAAACTTGCGCAATCTGGCGATGAGGATAATATCTCCATTGAGTTCTCACATTTTCGACGATCCCAGAACGGGTGCCAAAGTGATTAATTGTCTTCTCATACATATTCATAAAACTGGTCTATCGGGTCATAAAATCCTTCCGCAATTAATAATATTTAAAATAAGACTCAAAACGGCGATAACGATTTTCCAAAGGTCAAAAATATAAAACTTCCAATACTTACCTGTACCATTCACGTCCCAATTCATAGTGTTTGTCGAAAAAGTGGATTTCTGGTCCAGGAGCTTTGATTTTAGGATTTAATTTTAAAAATTCCAACAAAGCTCGAGTTCCCGATTTCTTGACTCCGATGATGATAGCATTGGGAAATCTCTTCTGAGGACGGTCAACTGGCAAAGAAACAACAACGGAAAACAAGGTAAAAACCGCCAAAAAGCAAACTGGAGGCGATTCATGGGCCCGCATGTCTTCTGAAAGCTATATAAATACATAATACAATTAAAAACACAAAAATTCACGATCGAGGAAATTAAGTACATGTACAAATATATAAATATAAATAAAAACATAAATAAATATATAAATAAAAAAATATATATATATAAACATTAATAAATATATAAGTCAATTTAAAAACACCCAAAAAACACATATTATATATCGAAAATTACCGTTCGAAAAATTAAATAAATATATATTAGTAATAAAAATTAAAAATAATATACTAACAAAACTGGATGGATGTGAATTACGAATAAAAGTAGAAAAATTGTTTATCTAAAAAGATAAGTGTAGATTTGGGGTCACATCGGAAATTATCATTCAGGGAAGTTCAACCAGTCTATATCGTAGGTCAACATCGATAAATTATGATTTTATAAAGTCAAATAAATCCATAAAATAAAAAAATTATCAAAAAATAAACAAGTGCATTTTTAGGCCAAAATTTGAAAAACAATAATTCAAAAAAGTTCAAAAATCTATATTACAGGTGAATTATAAAATATCACCATCCTAGGGATATTAAATAAATTTAAATTATATAAAATAAAAAATTGTCTATTAAAAAAATTTTCAAAAAACATTTTAGGCCAAAGTTAAAAATTAAAAAAAAATATTATAGAAATCAAAACAAAAATGCCATCAGTTTAGAAAGTAAAATGAAGTAGATAAAAATAAAAAACTATATATTAAAAAATAAATGCAGATTTTAGGCCAAAGTTGAAAAATTTTTATTTTTAAAGAATTTCAAAAAAATAAGTAAAAATTGAAATATTATGATTTTAGAAAGTTGGATAACTGTAGATTATATATAAAATAAAAAATTGTCTATTAAAAAAGTAAAAAAAATATTTTAGGCCAAAGTTGAAAAATTTTCATTTTTTAAAAACTTTAAAAAATCAGCAAGCAAAATTGAAATATTATGATTTTAGGAAGTTGAATAAAGATACAAAATAGATAAACATCAAAAAAATTTCTATCAAGCAAGAAAACACGGAACTGACAGTGGCAAATAAACAGCAGTGAATATATCAACCGGGTCGCGGAGGCGGCGCAGACTGGTCGTTCTTTCACAGTTGGAAAATCTGGCACGCGTAACTCAAGTGGTTCGGATAATACCTCCTTGTGTGGGAACGGGTGCCAATGTTATCATAAGAAACATAATCTAGGTACTCGAGAGCGATTTGAGAGTCTCAATTACAGATGAATGATTTTTTAAATTTTAAAAAGCACTTGAAGTAGAAAGTACGTAATTAATTTTCTTTTCTGAGTGGCGCAGTGGTCAGCATGCGCGACTGGCATTTACGAAGTCCGGGTTCAATTTCTGATTGAATATCCACATTATTATTATGTCGAGGAAAGTGAAAACAAGGATGATGTTTAGGAAATTAATTTTAAAAAGACGGTTTTTTCGATTGTGTAATGATTTACATATGATTACTATTTACAAAACCCGAGTTTGATTCCTAGATGAATGTTCATGTTGTTTTGTCAAAATTAAATTGATTTTCGAAGAGCTTTTTGCACGAGAAGACAACAGATAGACAACTAAAACGACGTTTTGGTAACCCTACAATTTCAAAAAAATTGAAGGAAGATCCCCAGATCACTGGCATAAGAAAGCGGAAAAAACGATCGAAAAACAGTGGTAACAACTCTCCAAAAATCGCGACAAATATAGGAAGAGACTGAAGGATCTGCTCCACCAAGATGGTGGATAAATGGAATCTTCAAACATCAAGAGCTTTATTCAGTACTGTAATGGTCTACATCCGTGACTATTACTTACCAGACCCCAGTTTAGTTTCTAACTAAATATTAATATTTTTTTTAGAAAAAAATAAAAACTAAATTAAAAAAAAGGTAAGATTTTCCTCAGTGGTGTAGTGGTTTGTATTCGTGACTATCACCCACCAGACTCGAGTTCGGTTCTATTTGATGGACCGTAACCTCAAATCCTTGTATCAATCCCCAACGTAAAAAGAGACATTGAAATAACATTAGATCGTACTGTTCCTTAAGCGGGATAAACACTAGGATGAAGAAAATTCCACGAAGAAATTAATTACTTTGACATCATTTTTAATGCATCGTTTCATACTTTAGAACGCTCAAATGGGCACGGATGAAGCTCGGCTTCATTTAGGATTACTCTGGAAACGATGAGCCGCGGAGTCCATGCTGGAAAAGTACCTCCGATTTTGGGCTATCTAATATTCGTGAGATTCAAGCAATTGAGAATATCCCTATGAAGAACATCAATGTTTGTTTTTAAACAAAATTCATAAAAATACTCCAATTTCAAAACCTTGGAAACGGTTTCGAAATTGATATTATATTATTAAAAATTAAGAAATTTCAAAAAACGGTCTTGAGACGAATTTTTAAAAACTGAAAAATAAAAATTCGGCAAAGTTCGAATAATACTAAATTTGGATTCCTGGCGAAGAGTGAATGAATGTCAATTAGGATTTTCATGTTATTATCATAAACAAAAATTGAAGTGTTTACGGAATTTTCTGAATTTAAATTTTTAGGATTTTTCTGAAATTTAATTTTTAAATAGCTCCAATTTTCATTGAATTTCGTAATATTTTAATAATATAAATATGGAAGTTAGAAATAAGAAATACTACGGAATGGTCCTAGCACGAATTTTTTGAATTTCCAGACAATTTTAAAACTCTATTGGATTCAGGAGTGTTCGAATTATTTTAATGACTTGAAATCAGGGATATTACCTAATGGTCCCGACACGAATATTGTTGATTTCCTAAAACTTCTAAAACTAATGTTTCAGATGTCTCCAGAAATCTAATGGATTCTAGAAAATTCCAAACACATTTACCAAAGTCATAAACAATAAACATTACCTAATGGTCCCGACACGAATATTGTTGATTTCCTAAAACTTCTAAAATTGATGTTTCAGATGACTCCAGGAGTTTTCACCGACTTCTGAAATACTCCAATAACATAATCGCGAAACTTTTAACTTGTCGTTTTGGTCCCAACACGAATTTCCTTAATTTTATAAAAATAAATTATTTTCACTTTTTACGATAGAAAAAACTTCCGAAAACTTTTTCCTTCAACTTGTTCGATGAATCAAGGAGACCGAAAAGAGCAGCGAAAAATGTCAGAAAAACCATTTTTGCTTGTTAAGGAAATAAAATTAGCGGGTTTAACGGGAAACCGATCGACGATGCAGAAAATTGAAAAGCCATCTTGAACATGAATAAAAATTTCGACAACCGTATAACAAGGTTGAAAAAAACTGACTCCTGAATTCATTGAAGCAAAAAATTTGACCCAATATTGAGATATATTAATCTAAAGCCGATCCAGAATGAAAGTAAAAAAAACGTAATTGCTGGGATGAAGACCAAAGATGCCGCTTTTATGGCGCCATTGAGACCATAAAATTGGACCTTTCGATGGTGTCAGCTACCTGAAGGCAGTACGACGGTTGGCCCCAGCGGCATTTATTTCTTTTTTTAATTCTGATTTCAAAGTTCTTTTTAAATTAATTTTTTTAGTTAACTTAATTATTAAATTAATTCAATTATTAAAAAATTAATATAAAAATAAAATAAATGAGGTAAATATTACGAAATAGAAGAAAATCAAATGTTATACAGCTCCCCGGCGAAATTTATTCCCCTTTTTTTAAAATTATCCTTAATTTCAAAATTCTCTTTAGATTAATTTTTTTACTTAACTAAGATATCAAGTTACTTTAATTATAAAAAATATATAAAAATAAAATAAATGAGGTAAATATTACGAAATAGAGGATGAACAACTGTCGTGTAGCCCTATCTGAATTTCGCGCCTTTTTCCAATTAAAAAACCAATTTTCAAGATCATTTAATCAAAAAAATTAGAAAATAGCACAATTACGAAATTGTTTCGAAACAAATTTTTAGGATTTTGAGTTTTTAGAATTTAGAATTTTTAGAATTTTTAGGATTTTGAATTTTTATGAGATTCTGGAGCTGCTAAAAAGTTTAAGACCGTTAGAATCTGGAAGATTTTAGAACCATTTAGGTTTTCAAAGAATTTGAAACTTCTATCAGATTCCAGAAGATTCGAGAGGTTTCTAGAAAATTCACGAGGTTTTCGGAGGTTTCAGAACTTCCTATCAGATTCTAGAAGTTTCTAAAAAATTCCCAGTCTTCAGAATCATCCACTAGACTCTAGAAGATTCTGGAAACTTTCCAGAAAACTGAAAGATTTTTAGATTTTAGAACTACTGGAATCCAGAAGTTTCAACGAAATCCAAATCCGACGAAGCCTGTACTTACTTCATGTGAACCCCGAGGAAGTGTCTTTGAGGATATTTATTCAAACTTAAGCCGTCCTTTGGGATCTCGATTAGTGGAATTATCGGGCTGAAAATGGAACACTTTCGAAAAACAGAAGGCTTTGAAGTCGGTTGACGAGTTCGGTTGACACAAGCATAATGATATTATTCGCTGCACATTCACAAGGAACGAAATTACATGTTCATGAAAGCTTTCTTCCGAAAAGTAATTCAATCATTCAAACCATATGGGAACAACGGAAAAACAGTTCATCACGAAGTTATAAAGTCATTTGGCAGATGGTTGAATGAACAATGGAACGGGATCAGGTTTCATAGTTCTTGAGGTCATGGTCTATATTCATTTCCGTCATCAATAATGTATCCTAATATCACATTATTGTGAAAATAAAAAATAAAAATAATTATAAAATTGTTTTGAGGAGAATTTTGAAAATTTTAGAAAAAGAAAAATTAAATCATTTTGAGTACTGAATTGCCAGTTTTTCCATTTTCGCAGGTCTCTCTCTTTTTACGCGGGAATTTAGGAATTCAAAAATCATAATATTATGGAAATAAGAAATAATTATAAAATTGTTTTGAAAAGAATTTTGAAAAATTTAGAAAAAGAAAAATTAAATAACTTTGAGTACTGAATTGCCAGTTTTTCCATTTTCGCAGGTCTCTCTCCTTTTACGCGGGAATTTAGGAATTCAAAAATCACGAAAAAATACTACTGTAAAAAATTTTTTAAATTATGATTTTGAAGTAAATTTTTAGGATTTTAGAAAAATAAAGGAAATAAATGAAAGTGAAGACAGAGAGAGTTGATTTAAGCCAGAACTACCATATTTACCGTTTTTTCCATTTTTACAAATCTTTGCTTTTACGCGGGAATTCAAAAATTTAGATAAAAAATTTAAAAAAAAACAAATTGTCAAATTTACCTTTTTTCAAAGTTGTTTTTTCACAGAAATTCAAAAATTCTAAATAATTTTTACAAAATTATATCATTTTTAATTTTAAAAAACTAAAATTTAAAATTTTTGAAATTTTCTCAAAAAACATTTTTTTTAGAAATTTATAAAATTTAAATAAAAAATTCAACTACAGTAACAACTTTCTAAATTTGTTATTTTTTTGTAAAAATTCAAAAATTTTAAACAATTTATACTTTTTACAAAATTATAATACTTTTTTAAAGAAAATCCAAAAGAAAAAACTATAATTAGGTACGGAAGACCAGCTAGCTGCCAAAAAGCTTCGATGTCGGAAAAACGAATTTTAATTACCCTCGGAAGAAATTGAGCTCAAGAAAAATCGACCCGACCCATGGATGTAATTATTGACGGTTTTTTGCCGTTCCTCGTCTGAGGATAATCGCATCAAACAAAGATCCGTAATTGGACTACCGGAATAGGATCGACTTGGCAGTAAATCACATTATTGAGGAAATTCGAAATGAATTTTACTACGAAACAGTCTCGAAACGATTGTTAGGAACTTAACGTAATTTCAAAAGTGATTTTTATAAAATTATACAATTACAGAATTTGAAAATTTTTTATCAAAAAGTGATCTCGAAACGATTTTTAGGAACTTACCATAATTTCAAAAATAATTTTTATAAAATTATACAATTACAGAATTTAAAAATTTTTTATCAAAAAGTGATCTCGAAATGATTGTTAGGAAACTACCGTAATTTCAATCCAAAGTGATTATTTTGAAATCATATTATTGGAGAAATTTGAAATAAATTTTGCCACGAAATTATCTTGACATAAATTCTCAAACTTACAGTAACTTTAATATCATAGGTAGATTCAAAGATTAAACTGTCATAAAAGTTAGAAATAAGAAATACTACGGAATGGTCCTAGCACGAATTTTTTGAATTTCCAGACAATTTTAAAACTCTATTGGATTCAGGAGTGTTCGAATTATTTTAATGACTTGAAATCAGGGATATTACCTAATGGTCCCGACACGAATATTGTTGATTTCCTAAAATTTCTAAAACTAATGTTTCAGATGACTCCAGAAGTCTAATGGATTCTAGAAAATTCCAAACACATTTACCAAAGTCATAAACAATAAACATTACCTAATGGTCCCAACACGAAATTTCTACATTTTTTTGAAACAAGTACTTCACAAGCCTTTAGAAGTATAGTGAATTCTAAAACACCTTTAAATTTTAATGAGATCTCTAGAAATTTTATAGTTTTCTACCGTATTCTGGAGATTTACACACAATTGTGAAAAAATTCGGGAATTTTCACCAGATTTCAGTTGTTAAAAATTTTATGAATTTTAATAAAATAAAAAACTTATTTTTAAATCAGAAATTGAATAAAACAGTTGGGAGATTACTGTCATTATTGCAGAACAGATATATCTCGAAAAAGGTGCAATTAAATCCACCGCGGATTCGCGCCACAAAGATCGTAAAAGAACCAAAATCGTAAAAACACATTCGTCGAAGGTGATCACGATGTCCATTCAGACAAAAATGGCCAGTAAAGTTCCCGGGGCACGCTTCAAAATGGATGCCAGAGGGTGATAAACGAGGTCCGTCGAGGACATGGGTCATAATAGAACTTTCGAAAGTCCGAAATTTAGTTTATTTCACCCATGAGAACGGACTAAAAATAAAAACACAAAAATTAAAAAATTTTATAAAAATAAAAAAAAATTAAGAAATTATAAAAAAATAAAAGAAAAAAATTAAGAAATTTTATAAAAATAAAAGAAAAAAATTATAAAATTATAAAAAAATAAAAAAATAAAAGAAAAAAATTAAAAGATCTCATGAATTAAAAAAATAAAGTTAAAAAATTTATAAATTCTAAAAATTAAAAAATTTATTAATTTCAGAAATTTAAAAAAATTAAATATATTAAAAAATTTATAAAATTTAAATTTTAATTATAATAATAATCTTGATTTTCTTGTTCGAAAACTTCTTCTTCGATTCTGACGTTGACACTTAAAAGTTTTCCGTTGTCGAAAAAATAAAGTCTTGTATCTATGGGATTATAGTGAAGCATAGTCAAATTTCTGAAGGGATTGTACCAAGGGATATCCACAGCAATCATTTCATTTCTATAGTTTATTTTTATTTGATAAAATAAACAAAAAAAACTCACCGATAAAGATCGAAAGCGAAAGAAATAAAAGTGTCCCTTTCAGTGGCACTTTCCAATCCGTAAATAACACCACACATCACGAAAGCGTCTGCCAGGTCCGTGGCGTTAACTTCGAGTTCCCATGTGTTCACGACGTAGATATTCTGTAAAATATTCACTAAATTATCAAAATAATATTAATATAAAAGATAAAAATAAACTTTTTAAAAATAAAATTTAAAAAACTACAGTAACCTAAAGTTTTGATTTTTTATGATTATTTTGTAATCGATTACATATTATAAAAAATAAAAATAAACTTTTTAAAGATATAATTTCAAAAACTACAGTAACCTAAGATCTTGATTTTTTTATGACTATTTTGTAATAGATTATATATTATAAATAAATTTATTTTTTTTAAACTTATCTCAAAAAAAATTTAGAAATTTTCTAGAATCTACAGTAATCTAAAATCTCAGTTTCTTATGACTATTTAGTAATTAATCATAAATTATAAAAAACAAAAATAAAGCTTTTTTAAAATTATCGCAAAAATAATTTCAGAAATTTTTAGAACTCTTAAAAATAAAAAGAAAATGAATAAAAACAATGCTTTGCTTCACCAAAATCGAAATTCAGGATTCAAGGTCGAAATTCTAATTTTTCGTGTTAAGACACATTTATGATTTTTCTTACTGTAAAATATTCTTTCATTTAAGATGATAAAATTGGATATCTGGACTTCTCTAGTCATATATGATTTATGAATCGTGTTTTAACACGAAAAATTAGAATTTCGAATTCGAATCCTGAATTTCGATTTTGAAAATACGAAGCATTAGGAATTATCGAAGTCGAAGGTCAGAGTTCGAGGTCGGAATTTGGGTTTTCGTGTTGAGAAACATCCATGGGTCTTTTAGATTTTAAAAATCTGTTTCATCTAAATTGATGACTGAAATTTAACTAGATTCTTCCAATTCAAAAATGACTCATAAATTGTGTCTTAATATAAAAAACTCCAATTTCGATCTCGAAGTCTGAATTTCGATTTTGGTGATACAAAGGACAGAGCGAGTCAATTGTGACAGTGATTTGCCGAATTTTCAGTTTTTTAATTTTTACAAAGTTCACATAGGAATTCAGAAGTTTCGAAAAATCTTCCAATAATAAAGTTTATAAAAATGAACTCACAGATTCAATTTTACTGACGAACAAGTGTGGATTATCTGTCTTCGTATATATGATCCACAAACCGTTTTCATCAGCGGCGTAATCGACGTAGTTGTGGGGACGATTGTAGAGCCACGGATCTCGTTCTGTTTCATTACATTTCTAGAATTTAAAAATTACTAAATATTTTTAATTAAAAAAAATAATTTGAAAATTACTGAATATTTTTAATTTAAAAAAATAATTTGAAAATTAAAGATTTTTAATAAAAAAAATAATTTAAAAATTATTAAATGTTTTTAATAAAAAAGAAATAATTTAAAAATTAAAGATTTTTAATAAAAAGAAATAATTTGAAAATTTAAAAAATGAACTATTTAAAAAAAATTATTTTAAAAAATTTAAAAATTAATTAATTTAAAAAAAATTTAAAAATGATTTTCTTTCAACCTCGAAAGTGTGGTCGTGTTTCCTGGGGCAATCGTTGTTTGAAATTCCTTCTATTTTGTCACTCTGGATTTGCATCGTGGACTCCAAATCGTATCTGACAAGGATATTCGATCCGTGTTGATGGTAGAAATAAGATCCATTATATATTATGCTTCCAGTTCCAGAAGCCAAATAATCAACATAGTACTTTGTTTGCTGTTTTTTGTCCATTAATTGTTGTTCATTTTTATATTCGTAAAGAACCGGAGAAGCATATCCGTCCGTAAGCCATCGTTTATGAGACATGGTTACACTGTAAGGAGAAGCGTCCCGCATCCAGGACCCCACGCTTCCATATTGGGATTCTGCGTGGAGAACAGGAATCCCCACGGCATTCAGACGACATTCCTTCCTGTTGTACCCCAGAGTAGGGGGTCCGGTATACGGTGGTTCCGTCGTTGGAACGTCTTCCAGAGTCTCATTCATAACGGTTTCATTGGATTCTGAAAAGCAAGTCACATTAAAAAAATTAAATAAACAAATGTAAAAATACGCTAAATAAAATAAAAATTTTTTAAATCACATACATTAAAAATATATTATGTGAAATAAAAATTTTAAATTGTGTTAATTAAAAATACAAAATTACACATATTAAGAATTTTAAAATTGTGTTGATTGAAAATAAAAAATTAATTATATTAAAAATTTTAAAATTGTATGATGGTTAAAAAAATAGAAAATCAATCATATTAAGAATTTTAAAATTTTGTTGATTGAAAATATAAAATTAATTATATTAAGAATTTTTAAATTATATGATGGTTAAAAAAATAAAAAATTAATTATATTAAAAATTTTAAAATTTTTTTGATTGAAAATAAAAAATTAACTATATTAAAAATTTTGAAATTTTGTTGATTAAAAATAAAAAATTTACTTAAAAGAAGTTCTTCTATGGGATCTCCGGTGGGAGGCATCGGTCCTTGTGTGGTTACTGTAGTTGTCTTCCTCCTCATTCCGGGCCTCCACTGTGGGGGTTCGGGTTTGACGGTGGTTGTCCTGGCCATCTTCCTTGTCTGAGCCGGATGTGGCATCGGCATTCCTGGACTCCATCCGATGGGAGGAGCGAACCCTGGGGGTGTGGGTTCAAACGGAACCAGTTTCGTAACTTCGACTTCTTTAACGACAACAACAGGAACAGGAACAACTTTTTCTTCGATTTTTATGATAGGAGGACCAGGAACGGCGATTCTTTGGACATACATATCCGGAAAAGTGCAGTTACATCGACCACTTTTTCCTTGAGGTCCTTGTTCTCCAACTTCTCCAACAAGACCTAAATTACGAAATAATTTTTTAAAATATTAAAATTAAATAAAAATAATTTTTTAAAATAAAAGAAAAATAATTTTTTAAAATATTAAAACTAAATAAAAATAATTTTTCTGAAATTTTCAAATTCCCGCGTAAAAAAAGGAAAGTGATAAAAGTAGTAAATCTGATAACTTCAAAAAATTCATGTTTTTATTTAAATTATAAAATTTTTCAAAAATTCTAAAAATGGATATCGAAATAATTTCGCAGGAATTTAAAAATTTCTACAATAGTGTGATTTTCGAATTCCGTCAAAAAAACTTTATGAAAGTGATAGAGATAGTAAATTTGGTAATTTTGTGACATAATAAATTTTTTTTAAACTAAATTCTAAAATCTAGAAATTCGTAATAAAATTCTTTGAAATTCTTATATTAGACAAAAAAGAGTGCATTAAAAAACTAATGCATCAGATGAATTATATTTAACGTAACTATACACTAAATACAATTCACCGATGTCAATTTTGTACATAAATACATGGAATGTAATATACATGATAAATCAGAGGTTCTTTGATATATTGATATCATTACATACAATAAATCAGAGCCGTTTTGATATATCGATGCATTATATACAGTATATCGGATAAATGAAAGGTTATTTGGTGTATTGATATATTATATACAATAGATTGGATACATCAGAGGTTTTTTGATATATTGATATATTATATACAATAAATCAGAGCCGTTTGGATGTATCGATGCATTATATACAGTATATCGGATAAATGAAAGGTTATTTGGTGTATTGATATATTATATACAATATATTGGATACATCAGAGGTTCTTTGATATATTGATGTATTATATAAAACATATCAGAGCCGTTTGGATGTATCGATGCATGGAATATAATGCATCAATATCAACTTAATGTATCGATGCGCGAAATATAATACATCAGATACATTAAAACAACTCTATGTGTTGGGTACATTATGTTTATATATCGATACATAGAATTCAATGCATTGATATCAACTTATTGCATTGATACATTGAATATAATGTATCAGATACGTTAAAGTCGTTTTGATGTATCCATACATTATACAACATGTCTCTGATACATCACAATTGTTTTAATGTGACTATACATCGAATACAATGCACTGATATCAAGTTTATATATCGTTACATTGAATATAATGTACCAGATACATTAAAATCGTTTTCATGTATCCATACATTATACAACATGTCCCTATTTTTTGTATGTAGTGTAATTTTATCTAAATAGAAATTACCAGATGGTCCAACCGGTCCGGGATTTCCTCTTCTCCCAGGAGGGCCCATGGGACCTTCGGGTCCCGGATTCCCTGATTTCCCTTTGAATCCTTGGAGTTTCTTTCCTTTGTCAGCACAGTACTGATGGACTCGTCTACAGGATCTTTCGAATACATTTTTCTAAAATTCATTAATTTTTCATTAAGCAAATTGATGTGAAATAATCCATTGTGTTAAAAGACACAACTCAGAGAGCATATTCTCGAAGCGAAATTACCTAGTTATCAATCAATTAGGATACTGTAGATTGTGGAAAAGTTGCACACAATTTTTTAAATTCTTCATTATTATTATTTTTTCGTTAATATTATTATTACTATTTTTTAAATTTTTCATTATTAGTGTTTTTTATATTTTTTATTACTATTATTTTTTTACTATTATTAAGCATTAACTAACCCAAGTTACTGTTCCCTGTTATTCATAACATATGACATACAGTAAACTAACCGGAATAATCGTGTCGTGACCGAGCAAAATCGTCCATTGACTCAAGTCGTCCGGATGAATCGGATTTACGGCTTCTCTTTTAACTTTCGGTTTGTAATTTTGCAAATTTGAGTAATTTTTCTTAAAATTTTCTCCAATTTGATTAATTCTGTGAATCGAATGAATATACAATACGGTAATGACGAATAAATGAAGAATCTGACAAGTAACTAGAATCCTCACCGAAATCGAGTAATCCTTCTGTCGGACAGCCATTTCTATCAATATCAAATTTTCTTGACTAAAAAATCAACAGTCAAAAAAATTGTTTACAAATTCGAAAGAATCAGATTTCCTTTTTCAGAAATGAGCACTATCATTAAACAAAAAGCAATATGTACTTTTTGAGATTTTCAAATTCCCGCGTAAAAATAGAAATTTTTAAAACAAAAAACTAGTCCATAAAAAAGGACCTGAAGGGATAACCCGAATATCGGGAAGTGTGGAGTACTGTAGGGTATGAGTGAGAGTCAACTGTATTGTGTGATAGAAAATATAAATTTTATCGATTTTATTTTTTTAGTGAAAAATATTACAATAGTTCTGTTTTTTATCTTAATGATTAAATTTCAATCAATATATCTTTATCTATTATTAGATTACTGTTGGAACAGAAAACTAGTCCATAAAAAAGGACCTAAAGGGATAGCCCGAATATCGGGAAGTGTGGAGTACTGTAGGGTATGAGTGAGAGTCTCAGTTGTATTGTATTAAGATTATTATATAAATTTTATTGATTTTATTTTCTAGTGAAAAATACTACAATACTTCTGTTTTATCTTAATTCTGGAACAAAAATGTCACAAATCAACTCAGTCATCAAAAATCCCTCTGCTGATATAATTGAAAAAAGATTTCTTTCTTAATCTCTCAAAATAAATCTAGAAAATTCTAAACACGATTTTTTTTCTAATTAATTCAAAAATTTCAAAAAATACACAAATTTGGATTTTTAAATGCACTTTATTTTTTCTTTTCAGAATTTTTGAATTCTTGCATAAAAAAATTTTTTAAATTTAAATCTAAAAAATCCCAAAATTCATTTAAAAACTTAAATTCCAAAATATTACGGTAATTCTTTTATTTTTTCACTTTTATAAATATTCATAACTGATTGGCAAAATCCGTTAAAAACAATACACAACTGTTTTAATTACTGGTGCTATAAGCACCTACGGGACTGTCAAAATAACGTGTTCAAATATGATAAATATTTGGGACATTCAATAAAATTTATTCTTCTTCAGCTGGAATTGGTTCATCAGCTAGATGAATATCTCGACAAATACCACGAACAGCGACTTGATGAGGTGGACAACTGCTTTCACAACGTTTCACAACACGTCCATTAACAACCCTCTGAACTTGGACTTGATAACTTGGACAACCACCTGTAAAAATTATTTAAATATTATTAAATTTTAAAACACTTACTTGTATTCCTAGCATCATCCTTACGTGAACTAAACTTCAGTGAACCAGTAGTACAACATTGATAGTTGCCGTTTTTGGTGTTTTTAACGCATTGATAACCAGATGGACAAGAATTAGGTCCAGTGTTGCTACATTGAACAGGGGTTCCTGTTGACGGGAACAAGAGAGCAGTGCCTGAGGGACATCCATGAGAAGCAGCAACGTTCATTTTAGAACAGCAATAATAATTCTTCGCTTTTCTAGAGAACGTACACTTATATCCACTAGGACAAGCACTAGAAGTACAAGTTTGAGGAACACCATTAACAAGATAGGCACTTCCACGTTCACAAACATCTTTGTTGAATTTAGAGGACTGTCTTGGAGGAAGATTTGGTTCAATTCCTTTGGTATTCTTTTTTGTACCAGTAGAAGTAGCAACAGTAGAAGGTGGACGACCACAACAGATGTTCTTCTGCAGAATAGGACTGTGTTGACAAGTGAATCCCTTGGGACAATTGCTCTTGCTAGGGTTACAAACACGGATTTGCTTCGATCTAGGTTCCAAGAATGGAGAATGTCCAGCAATTGGACAAGCATCTTTGGACTTCTTTTCAGGAGAAGGACGAGAACTGATCTTAGTACAGACTCCACCAACATCACTGTAGCCATTTGGACAATCGCAAATACCTTCTTTGCAGCTAGATCCACCTTGACATTGAATACTGTCAATACATTCTTTCCCAATAGCAGCACATTTCAGACATTCTTCTTTGACTCTAATTTCATCAATGGCGCAATCTGTGACGCATTTTCCATTAAGTTCACTGTGTTCTTTTTCGCAAACACATTTACCGTCGTCACATTCGGCATTGTCTGGACATTGAGCCGTGTTCAAACATATACCATCTAAAGGTGCTTTTTTCAAACAAACTCCATCAACATTGACTTGTCCATCTGTACAGACTTCAGGAGTATCACCTGTAGTACAACAAATTTGTGAACCAGTAAGTGTTCTTTGACATGAAAATCCAGTTGGACATGAACTTTGACCAACAATACATGATTGAGGTTCACCACTTATTCCAATAAATGACACTTGATCATTAGGACAACCACCATCCATACCACAACATTGGAATTGATTATTTGCTGTTGAAAATTGGCAAAAATATCCAATAGGACAATTTTGAGCAGCAGCAGTACAAATTTTAGGAGAATTGGTAATTGGATCTTTGAAAGCAACTTGACTATTAGGACATCCCATCGCTGCAACTGCAAATAAGATTTTTTTTAAATTGTGCAGTGAAAAAAGAAAAAAATGTGAGATAGAAAAAAAGTGTTAATATCTTTCTGGATTATTATCATGATGTAATATTAAAATTAATTCTGTATAATTTTGTTTTTTTTTCTGACACAAAATTTTAGATATTTTTAAATTTAAAAAATATTTAAAATCAAAATTTAGGATAAATTTTAAATTTTTTGGATTTCATAAACTCATTACAAAAATTTAGATTTCAATTTTTTAAAATCATATTCATTTTTGAAATTTTAAAATTATTTTCAAATTTCAAATCTTAAATCAAAAACTCAATCCCAAAATCCAGATATATTAAATCCAAAGTTTCAGAGTTTTCATATATCTACTAAATGAAATCCAGTTAAGTTAGTTATTTCCTTAAATACTATCTCCTTTTTGAAATTTCTCCAAATCCAAAATTTTCAAGTCCAATCACCCTCATTTTAAATACTTTTCGTTAAAATTTAAAAATATCTAAAATTTTGTGCCAAAAAAGTACAAAATTAACCAGAATACCCCTTAAACAGTAACCAAAGATGTTTTAATATCGATTGAACAAGTTAAGGGTTAATTTTCAGGATTCAATCAAATAACCCATAAAGCATACGTCTTGATTTACTTGTTTTCGGAGTCGTGATAGCTGTAGCACCGCAACATTGATATCTTTGATTCGACAAAGACCATTGACAAGAATATCCTGTTGGACAAGGAGCATTTGGAGGATTGAATGGATCACATGTAGCGATTTGATTATCTTTCATGTAGACAAATTCATTTGGTGGACATCCATCGGAAACAGAAACAACATCTCCCTTGCAACAATATCCTGTAGAAAATTCAGTTTGAGTACTTTGACAAGAATATCCATTTGGACAAGTAATAAAAGCTCCAACAGTACAAGAACGAGGCATCTGAGTATTCTCCTCAATGTAGAATTCAGCTCTATTAGGACATAAGAAACTTGCAGAACAACAATATCCTTGGAATGCCCCAGGAACATCAGATTGACAAGTATATCCATTAGGACATTGAGCACTACTGCTGCTGATCGTACAACGAATAGGACTTTTGGAAGAGGAATCTCTATAAAGAGCCTTACCAGCTGGACAAAGTTCTCCAGAAATAGAAGCACAACAATAATATCTGTTCTTAAGGGCATTGAAACGACAAAGATAATTAGATGGACAAGATCCATCGACATTGATGAGACATTCCCGAACACTCATATCAGCAGCATTAACGTAAGCTTTTTCTCCATCAGGACAAACATCCATATTTGTAGCACCACAACAGACACTATTCGTCGAAAGAGGATCATAAGTGCACAAGAAGTTGCTAGGACAGCTATTGCTCAAAGCAGCATTACATTCATACGGTAAATTGGTATTCGGATTTACGTATGCAATGTCGCCAGGAGTACAAGCAGCAGAAAGACAGAAATTATTACATTGTTCCATCGAATGGAAATTGTTCAAATTTCCACTACATCCATTGTAGGTGAATTGAGTGCATTCCTTGGTGACAATGTTGAAGTAATAACGAGCAGCAGCAGAAGCACTACATGAGGATCCTTGTTGTGGAGGAAGAGAACAAATATAAGCTCTAGTTGGACAGCATCTGTTGACAACACTGCTTCCAGAAGTGACAGAAGTACATTCATGAGTTGATGGACAAGTATTTGTAGAAGAACAGACCATCAATTGACCAAATTCGTTTCTTTCTGGAGTTCCTCCATTTGGACATCCTCCAACTCCACAGTAACTTTCGCAATCCTCACGAGAAGCAAAGTTGTTCGAATTTCCATCACATCCGTTGTATTGGAAGGACTCGCATTCCTGAGTCTGAGAGTTGTAGAAGTATCTGTAAGAAGATCCAGAACCACAAGTAATACCCTTGTTGGCGGAGAGAGAACAAGTGTAAGCCTTGGTTGGGCAGCATCCCCAGACATATCCGTCGAAGTAACATTCATAGTTCACAGGACATACATTACCAGTTCCAGAATTCGAACAAACGTAATAATTTCCTTGGTAATCCTTGTAAGCATCTCCCTGAGGACATTGAGGTTCAGCTAAAAAGAAATTATTCAGTAAATTATGTAATTATTGAATTTTTAAAACTTAATAGGAAATTTTCAAAATTTCATAGTTTTTAAATCTTTCAAAATCTCATGAAAATTTTTCGAATATTCCAGAATCAGAAAATTGTTGAAATTTTCAAACTCTATGTCTTCAAAATCCAGTGAAAAATTTAGAAATTTTCATAAATCTCAAAAGTTTCCGAATCATCCAAAACCAAAATTCCAAAAATTCATGTTATAATTTTTCAATAATGTTTTAATTTTTAATATTATAACCAGAACTATCAATTTCGAATCAAATTCAAATCGAATTAGTTCGAAAATCAAAAATTCGAATTCAAATCGAACTAATTCGAATAGAATTCATAAATTTCAGGAAATGAACAGCTCTGATTATGACAGTACTTACGGATGATGTTTTCACAAGTATTCTGGCATTCCAAAAGAGTCTCAAAGTTGTTGTCGTTTCCTTGACATCCAGTGTAGTCAAAGATCTCACAAGCACGAGTAACAGCGTTGTACCAGTATCTACGGACACTTTGCTTACAGTCTCCAAGTCTCAAAGGTTGAGAACAAATCGCTTCTAAAAACATTAATCATACTGTAGTGTTTTTATATTCAACGTTTTTTGTTTTGTCCATTTCCTTATTTTCGAACAGACTTGGTCACTTAATGATTGTAAGTCTAATGTAAATACCGAAAATAAAGGATAAGCTTAAAGTTAAAGCACGACTTTTTAGAGTACACACAGCCGTCTCCGATCTAAAAGGATCAATAGTTCTAGAACAGGAACTTACGTGGACGTGGACAGCAAACATTGTGGTCAGACTGACATTCATGAGTACTGGGACAATCAGAGTTCGAAGAACAACGTTGATTATTGGATCCGATCTTCAAAGGAGTACCGTAATTACATTGAAGTTTGGCACAGAAGAGTTCACATTCAGCTGAGGACTTGAAGTTGTTGTACTAAAATTAAACATTAAATATTGAAAATTAACAAGATATTCCTTACATTTCCAAGGGCTCCATGGTAGGTGAAAGCGATACATCGTCCTTGTTCAGAATCGTAATAGTATCTGCTGGAAGTCGAGTAAGTCAAGCTGTAAGTTCTCTTCATGGGTTGTCCTGGGTCGAAGTTGGTTGATCTCAGAAGGTCATTTGGACGACCACCAGCATTACTGCAGATACTGGAAACGGTAGGACAACAAAGTTGCATAGATCCGACAGAAGTACACTCGAAATTGTTCGCACAAGAACTCGCAGTTTGGCAGTTGCTGACAGGTTCGTCTTCATTCATCTGACTTCCACTGATATATTGAGGAGATCCACGTTTACAAGCTAAAACATAGATTATGGATTATACCGTAATCTGAAAACAACGTACTGTCTCTACAGTAAGATTCACAATGTTCACGAGTTTTGAAGTTGTTGGGAGATTGCATTTCTGTTTCATCCCAGGGATCCCACATGAATTGCTCGCAGGTTCCGGTGACGGCATTGTACCACCAGCGGGGACGGACCCCGGCGGGGGCGGCGGCTCCACTGTCGGCTTCACGTTTCGGTTGGATACAAGTAAAGGCTAAAAATGGAAAAAATCAAAATTTCATAATTGCGTCGTGACTCAAGTCTCTATCGTGATATTTACCAAATTGAGGGAATGATCCTATTGTGTGTTGGACAAATATTTCTTCATTGACCACGGTCAATTGTTGCATCGGTGCGCAAAAGTTACGCAGGGTGTTTTATTTGTTTACTAAGGGATAAACGAAAAATTCTTACCTCGGTTTGGACAGCAGATTCCATCTGCGGCTGGATGAATATCGTAGACACCTTCCATGGCGGCTTTGACGTTGCTCATCGATGACGGGGCTGTCACACAATCGTAAATATCAGCAATGTAGATTCCGTTTCCAGAGTTGAAGGGTTCTTGGCCGAAGACGCAAGCTCCGCCGCCGTTGCTGACGAAATTGGTGTAATCGGTGGCTGATGAGCTGCAGAATTGAAGAGGATTAATGTGTTCACCCATGGGAATTTCCTGATCATCTGGATCTGTCATAGCTGCATTTCTAAGTTGAGAAACTGGCATCGTCAGAAGATCATCATCGTACTCTGGCAATGGACATTTAGGGACTGGATCACCGTCTTCTCCTGAATGAAGAATACAGATAACACCGTCACGAGTCTTAGACATGACATAAGGGATTCCATTGACGTCCTCCGGGCATTCGCATCTGGATTTTTCACAACGACTTTCTGGCCAGACAGCATTGCACTGTTCGGCATATTGACAGCCGCTCTCACCAGGATTCTTCTCTAGAAAGGAATTAGGTTACTGTAGAATCACATTATAAAAATTGAAAATAAAAATTTAGAAGTTTTTACATAAAATAGCAAATGATAAATTCGGAAATTTAGGTAAAACTGAAAAGAGCGAGCGAGTGATGGCAACGCGAGTCAATTTCAACACCGACTTTCCTCATTTGCCATTTTTCTACTTTCACTCTCTCTTTGCGCGGGAATTTCAAAATGCTAAAGTAATTCAATCTTTTTTGACTTTAATAATTTCTTAAATAAAAATTAACTTACTCAAATAACAATACCCTTGAATGGCGACGAAATTGCTCAAACATGTACATGTTCCAGTGGAGCAGAACATACCCGTAAGACAATCTAAAAAATTTTTAAATTAAAAAAAAAGTTTAAAATTCTTAAATTTTTAAAATTAAAAAATTTTAAATTCCATACCGGTGTTGAAACTGCAGAAATCTCCTACTCTACCGGATCCAGAAACTCCTTGACGTTTGTATCTGGCGTTTCCAGCAACACAGGCTCCATTACTGTAGAATTCGTTTGAAGCACAGACTTTTCGAACAAATTGCTTCTTTGTGACGTCACACATAAGATAAGCATTTTCATGAATGTCCGTTTGACTGAAAATAATTATTTTCAAATTTGATTACTGTAGAAAAATTACTTTGTTTTTGGATTACAGAATAAAGATTCGTGTTTGATCTCCTTCGAGCACTTGTCTCCAGAAGACCGTAATTTGCAGTCTCCACAAGGATCTCCGATCCGGCACGGTCTGACCTGCTCGCCAAAAGCTGAAAATAAATATTAATTTTGTTTAATATTTCGTCATACCTGTACTGTAGAATATTAAACAAAGCAAAAACAGCCTAAGTAACATGGTGATACCGTAATCTTATGCCGAAAAAAGCATAAAAAATAAAATCCAAAATTGAGCAAGAATGTCTAAAGCCTCACGGCGAGGTAAATACACAAATTCAGAAGCCTCAGGATTCTCGATCTGAGCAACTGATTTGACTAGACTGGTCACTGCTCGTCGATCCGAACTGATGAGACCCCAAGGATGTCTTCGATGATGAAAATTCTTTCGCGTGCCTCCCTGTGTTGAGAAGTCTTCGCTTTTGACCTGCGGGCTGCTGTACTAAGTTAGCGGGAGATTGACTGTCCACTCTAATCTCGGGATGACTTAGGACCGCTCGTTCACGTTGTTTCTTCTCGTGTTGATCAACAATGAGACGTGTAAGGGCGTATACCAAAATCGTCTTTGAGCTCATATCGCGCTCAGTTAAAGCCATACAAACAATACATTTCTGTACTCGGACCATTTGTCCATCAGCACAATGTCAACTTGGTCAAGTCATTGACGAAATCTAAAAGCAAATTATGATGACCCTTGGAACGACGCTATTGTGTCCACTCCTTTGTCGTCACTGGATTCGTCGATTCTTTGATGGAATAAAGTGCATTTTCAATGAGATACTTTTTATTCAAAAAAACCATACGATTATAAAAAGCAGAAATCGAAATTGCTGTGGAATTGTCTTGACACGAATTTTAAAAATTCTGGGATCAAACAAAAGATGAAAAAAATTTTTAAGATTATTTTAAATTTATTTCAAAATTTTTTAAATCTTAGAAATTATTTCAAATTTATTTCAAAATTTATTCTAATTATTTTAGATTTATTTCAAAATTTTTTAAATTTTAAAAATTATTTCAAATTTATTTCAAAATTTATTTTAATTTTTTTAGATTTATTTTAAAATTTTTAAAATTCAATAAAATAATATTATTAAAAAAATATTTTTTATAAACTTGTTTTAAAATCAATTTTTTAAATTCCTGGAATCGAAAAAACTTTATTTTAATAACAATTTATTAAATTTTTCTTTTTTCCAAATTTGCCATTTTTCAATTTTATTCAAAAAATTTAAAAATATTTAAAAATTAAAAATTTTCAGGAATTTTAAAATGCGAATTTTTAAGATTTTCTAGAATTTTCGTGAAAAATAAAAAAGTGCGGATCAATTTCGGTAGCGACTTACCAGATTTATCATTTTTTTAAACTTTGTTTTTTCACGAAAGTTCAAAATCCCAAAAAAATTATAAAAATAAAAAATAAAATTCTTCGAATTTAAAAAAAATTATTTCACAAAAAATCGCCAAATTTATCATTATTGTTTTTTCGTGGAAATTTAAAAATTAAAAAAAAAATAATTTAAAAAAGATTAAAAATATTTTTTGAAATTTAAAAATTATTTTTAACAAATTGTAAAATTTTAAATTTTTTTTGAAAATAAAAAAATTAACTTTTTAAATTGCAAAATTTTAAATTTTTTGAAAATAAAAAAATCAACTTTTTAAATTGTAAAATTTTAATTTTTTTTTTGAGATTAAAAAAATAAACTTTTTAAATTATAAAATTTTAATTTTTTTTGAAAATAAAAAAATAAACTTTTTAAATTGCAAAATTTTAATTTTTTTTTGTGATTAAAAAAATCAACTTTTTAAATTGCAAAATTTGTATAATAAAAAAATTAAATTTTCAACTTTATTTGACCATGTCCAGTTAAAGTCATTTGTTTTACTTTCTTATTCTCAAAAATCCCGTAACGACGTAAAAATAAATTTTCCCGATGTCTGGGTATTTACATCTTAAAACCTGTTCTTTGAGATTGATTAACTTTTTCCTAACAAAGCTACACGGAAAAATGAAGAGGACTTTAATTTACGTAATCGGCGTCCTTTGACTAAACTCTCAAGTTGCAATCTACTCGAGCACCGTAAAGGGGAGATTTTGATAAAACTCGCTTTTTGAGAAAAAAGTACTTGACATTACTGTACCATGTCCTCTCAATTACATTGAACTCGTGATAACGTACTCAAATCCGAGGGTTAATTTACAAAAATAAAAAATTCCAAAAAAACTTTATTTAAATAATTCCAAAAATTAAAAAAGTTTATTTCTAAAAAACCAAAAAATTTCACTTTTGAAAAATCAAAAAAATTTATTTAAATTAGTTTTGAAAATTTTTATTTAAAAAAATAAAAATTCCTTATTTAATTATAAAAAACAAAAATTGGCACTTTTGAACCTGTGAAAAATTGCGATTAATTCATAATGACTGAAGTTTTAACTGAGTTCAAGTATATTTTTTAATTTAGAGAGTATCCGACGTTTTCTTTTTGATTGAAAGACATTTTTTCTGAAAAATTAAAATTAATTAAAAATTTTTTAATTTAAATTTACCGCATTTTTTAGTTATTGATCCAGATAATTCGTCGTAATATCCCACTTGAGTGGTTCCAAATGGACAGCCAAGTCCTACATCATCATACGATCTTCCTGTTAATTTTATTTTACAACACATATTTTGTTGACATAAATATCCTCTAGGACATTTGCCTCCTGATCCACATGCAATAGGAACATTCAATCTCGGGAATAATAATGGAATAGATCCATCTGGACATTGCCCATGGTGCTTTGTTGATCCCAATTTTGTAGTTTTTCTTGATTTTTTATTCGAAATTTTACTTTTATTTGATGAAAATCTAATTTCTTTTGACTCCAGTTTACAGCAAACATAATCGAAAACAGTTTGCGAATAAGTGCATTTATAAGGAGATGAACAAGGAGATTTGGTGCAAACAACAGCCATCGAATTTCTAATTTCAGGTTCAGAATTTGAATTAATTCCACAAATTTTAGCCACACATCTACCTTTATATCCCACAGTATTTGCAGCACATGAACAAGTATTATTTTTACATTCAGCTCCATTTAGGCATTGTTTGTTGATTTCACATCCACCTCCAAGAAACATCTTTCTGTAGCACTTATTATTAAATTCAACTTCATCTGGCTTACATTTACTGTTTTTTACCTTCGAGACAAGTGTAGTCAAACTTTCAACTTCATTTTTGATACATTTTCCATCAAGTTCTTCTGTTCCTTTCGGACAACTGCAAATTAACGAAATACATTGACTACTATCCGGGCATTGTTCCGTTAACACACAAGCATCTCCAATATGTCTCAATCTACAACTTCCATCAATCCATAATTCATTTACAGCGCACTTTCCTTGAGTACTTATTGGTCTGCTTCGAGTATCGATCGTTGTCGTCGGGAGAATTGGGGCACTTGTAGTGACTGTATCCGATGGATCTGAAGTACAGCAAATATACCTTTCTTTTGTTGTTAATTGACAAGTATATCCAATAGGACATTGATTATGTAAATTTGGTCTGCATTCTTTAGGTGATCCACTAATATCAACATACGAAACAGATTCATCAGGACATCCTGATTTATGAGCACAACATTGGAATTGCTTATTCTTATCTGAAAATTGGCAAAAATACCCTCTTGGACAAGAATTAGGAGCAGATGAAGTGCAAACTTGAGGCGATCCAGTACTGTCAGGCACATACGCCACTTGGCCCATGGGACATCCTTGTTCTAACGAAATAGCTTCTTCTTCTTCAATTGGTTCTTTTCCACAACATTGATATCTTTGGTAAGCAATAGCATATTGACAAGAATACTTATCAGGACAGGGTTTGTTTTGTGGATTAAATGGATCACATGAAACAATTTGACGTTTCATCGTGTAAGCATATTCACCTGGAGGACATCCTTCTGTAACTGCATTCACTTCTCCTTTACAGCAATATCCGTTTACACTGCCGGGATTCTTTTGACAACGATATCCAGTAGGACATGAAATGAAAGCTCCAGGAGTACAGATTTTCGGCATGTTCGATCTTTCGTCAATAAGGAACTCAGATCCCCCTTTGCAAACATCTAAAATGAGATTAATTTAGATATAGAAAATTACGACTTACTCTGAGCAGAACAGCAATAACCTTGGAGAACACCTTGAGCTCGGCTCTGACAAGAGTACCCATCTGGACATCCGTTGTGCATACTGTTAAGAGTACATCTTTGTGGCTGAAGAGTTTTAGGGATTCTGTATAATGCTCTACCTTCAGGACAAACATCTGAAAAAGTACTTTTTAAACTAAATTTTACGAAATAACTTACTTCCATTTTTTGAAGCACAGCAATAATATCGGTTATGAGTAGAGCTGAATCTACAAAGGAAATTTGAAGGACATGATCCAGGGACATTAATGGCGCATTCTTTAACATTTTCATCGATGGCATTGATGAAAGCTCTTTCACCTTCGGGACAGACATCAGAAGCCGGGGTTCCACAACAAACGTGGGCTCCTGAGAGGGCGTCGTGACGACAGGTGTAGTCTGTGGGACAGCTATTGATCAAAACTGGACTGCATTCGACGACTTTCTTGCTACTGACGTCCTTGTAAGTAACTTCACCTGGGTAACAAGCCGCGGAACTGCAGAAATTTCGACAGTGGTCGAGGGTTTGGAAGTTGTTCAGCTAAAAATCAAATTCATATATGAAAATCCTTGAAAAACTTGCATTTCCGTTGCATCCATTGAATGCAAAACTTGCACATTCCTTCGTAACGATATTGAAGTAAAATCGGGTGACAGAAAACTTCGAACATTGGTTTCCCTGTTGAGGAGGAAGCGAACAAATGTAAGATTTCGTTGGACAACAACGTTGAGCAACATTACCGTTGATGTTGATAGAAACACATTCATGAGTTGACGGACACTTTGAAGCATCGTTACAGACAGTAAACTGATTCGTAGCCATGTCTCTAAGTGGTTGGCCTCCATGGGGACAACCCCCAACCCCACAGAAATCTTGACAATCCTCCGCATTTTGGAAGTTGTTAGAATTTCCGTCACATCCTTCTGAAGTCATCAATCATTAGCAATCGTACTACCAAAACCCAAAATGACTTTTCTTATAAAATTTCCCCAAAAAGAATTCCTAAGTTTTCAGAAATAAAAAAGTAGCCTAAAATTTTGTATTGCCGTGTTTCGTAATTAATACTTTGAAACTATATTATTTCTAACCGTATTTGGAAATTTCTGGATTGGAGTATGGGGTGTAAAAGGATCTTTCTACTCTCGAGGGTTGATTTTCATATATGAAATTATTAATAAATGTGTCAAAATGAACTGATGTTAAAGTACTTAATCGAAAACGTTACTTTTTGCAGTAAAAAATAATAAAAACATAAAAACTAACCGTATTGGAAGCTTTCGCAGGTCTGTTTGTTGGAGTTGTAATAGTAACGGAAGGACCTGCCGGATCCGCACTGAACACCCTTGTCTGGAGACAACGAGCAAGTGTAGGACTTCGTCGGGCAGCATCCGTGATTGGTTCCGTCAAATACGCATTGGTAATTTGGAGGACATGTCTTACCTCCGGCCTTGGTACTGCAACTGTAGAAGTTGCCGTTGGCGTCCTTGTGGGCTCTGCCTTGTGGACATTTGGGTTCAAGAACGATGTTCCGGCATCTCTGTTGACAAGTCAAAAGAGAATCAAAGTTGTTGTCATTGCCTAGAAATCATATTATTACGGTAAATAAAAATAATTTACATATAAATTTTCAGAAATTTAGGTAAAAAAGTAAAAAAACGCGAGTGAAGACAGAGCGAGTAGATTTACAAAATTGCCAGATTTACCATTTTTTATTTTTTTAGATACGTCGCGCTTTTTGCGCGGGAAATTCAAATAACCATTATTACAAAAATAAATTTTGTTACGAAATTTTCCCAATACGAATGTTTAGAATTTTTAGGATTATAAAAAGCAGAAAAAGGAAATTTTATTTTTAAACGAATTGCCTGATTTACCGTTTCTCATTTTTGCGCGGGAAATTTAAAATAGAAAAAATTATTTTTGTTAATTTTTGATATAAAAAAATAAAATTTAAATTTTCACCTTGACATCCGGTGTATTGGAATATTTCACATTGACGAGTGGCGGCGTTGTACCAGTACCTCCGGACACTGCTGGTACAGTCTCCCAGACGTTTCGGTTGAGTACAGATGGATTGGGGTGTTGGACAACAGACTTTGTGGACAGGTTCACATTGATGTGAACTTGGACAATCAGTATTCGATTCACATCTTTGCCAATCTTCTCCGATTCTGAGGGGATTTCCGTTTTCACAAACGAGTTTCGAACAAAAAGTTTCACATTCTGCTTTCGTCAAGAAATTATTGTACTAAAATAATTAAATTCAAATAAAAATAAAATAATTAAATTCAAATAAAAATAAAATTATTAAATTTAAATAAAACTAAAATTATTAGATTTGAATAAAAATAAAATTATTAAATTTAAATAAAACTAAAATTATTAGATTTGAATAAAAATAAAATTATTAAAATTAAATAAAACTAAAATAATTAAATTGAAATAAAATAAATAATAATTAAATAATTGAATTTAAATAAAACCAAAATTATTAGATTTGAATAAAATAAGAAAAACCAAAATTATTAGATTTGAATAAAAATAAAATAATTAAATTTAGATAAAAATAAACTTACGTTTCCTAATCCGTCGTAGAGGAAGTTCATGCATTTTCCTTGGTCGGAATCGTAGTAGTATCTGCTCGAGACTTTGGTTCCGGCGATTAGGACTCCTCTGTCGTAATTCTCACTCGGTTGGTAGGCCAATGGACGACCGCCTTGGGGACTACAGACATGGGCTACGGTAGGACAGCAAGTTTGCTGAGATCCGATGAGGGTGCAGGTGTACTCCGGAGCACAGCTTCCTGTTTGGTGAATGCAGTTCGCGACGGGGATGTCGTCGACGAGCGACCACTTGGATTCTGTGAACTGGTTCGGACCTCTTTTGCACGTGTCTCTACAGTAGGATTCACAATGTTCGATGGTTCTGAAGTTGTTTGGAGAAACGCCTTCTGACTGATTAGGGTCCCAGAGGAACTGACTACAGGTACCCGTGATGGAGTTGTACCACCACCTGGGGATCGAGGGCTCGTCCCCCTGCTCCAGGGGCTGGACACAGACGAAGGCCCTGCTGTGGCAGCAGATGCCGTTCACAGTGTCGGCGTATTCCGGGAAGAACTCGGGATTCACCTGCGGATGAGGGACGCAGTTGTAGATGTCCGCGATGTAGATGTCGTGATCCCCGTCCGGGTAGACGCACCAGGTGGATCCGTCGCCGCCGTTGGAAGTCCGGACTTCGTTGCTCATGCTAGTGCACAAAATGGGCATGTAAGTGTCCGGTCCTAGAGGATGACTCTTGGGATTGGCCAGAATTGTAGCAGGATTCGGCAGATCCGGATTATTCGGCTCCGGCAAAGGACACGAAGGAGGAACCCCTGCGGCAACACAGACAGTTCCATCTCGGGTTCTTGAAGGCACAGTCTTCTGAGGACATTCACAAAGCCCCGAGGAAGAGCACTTTGCCGCAGGCCATACAGCCTCACATTGGAGGTCTTCGACGCAGCCGGATTCCCCTGGGTTCACCTTCGGCCAACAGTATCCAGCTATAGCCACATAGTCAGATAGACAAGTACAGACTCCCGTAGAACCGCAGAACATCCCACTTTGGCATTCTGTGTTGAAATGACAAACTGAAAGTTAATCGTTTTAGGACCAATAAAAGGATTAAAATCTTCTTAGGATCCATGAAAAATTGAAATTGTTTTAAGATCGATAGAAAGTTTAAAATTTTTTAGGATCAATGAAAAATTGAAAATTATTATACACAAAAAAAGCGTAACTTTTGACCCAGTAATAATTGTAAAATGTGACACAATCGTCATAATTTCTGTAAATATTTGAAATTTGTGACAAAAAATAAAATATAATAGTGACGATTTACACTTGTTACTGTCCCAAAAATCACGCTTTTTTATGTTGATATCAGTGGATTATATATGATATATCTATACATTGAAGCAGGTTTGATGTATCAGATATATTATATTCAATGTAGAGTTCCATTAAAACCACAAAAAACGTAACTTTTGGCTTTCTAACAATTACGAAATATAACACAATCGTTACATTTTTCATGAATATTTGAAATTTTCGACGAAAAATAAAACATAAAAATGACGATTTGCATTTGTTACTGAATTAAAAATTATTTTTTTGAGTATAAGGTTAATAAAAAAATTAAAAATTCTTACTGTCGCCAGTTCTGCTTCCACTGGATCGTTTTCTGGTCTTGTGAGGATTAACAGATTCACATTGCTGTGAATTTTCGCTGAAGACGAGATTATCACCACATCGGATTAATCTGTATTTTTCATCGATGCATTCGTAAAACGACGTCGGATCAAGTTTTGTTTTGTTATCTGCCAAATCGCAGAAAAACGAAATTTTTTTTGGAATTCCTGGCCTGCAGGAATCTCCACTGTTGATCAAATGACAATCTTTACAGTCAACTCCTTCTTGACAGTATCCATTTGCACTTTTAAAGTTCACTAAAATTTTATTTTTTATTTAGTTCCGCTTTTATAAATCGCACTTGAATAAGTTCTTTTTTAAAGTGCTTTATTTGCAAATTAAAAACTTCGAAAATTACGTATCAGTCTAAACGGAGCAGTCTAGCCACAAGTGCAATCAAAAATTTTTAAAAAATAAAAAAAATCGAAAATTTTTTTTTTGAATTTGAAAATTTTTTTTAAATTCGAAAAATTTCGAGGACGTCCGTGAAAGGATCTATTCAAAAGCGCGAAAATCGTGTTCAAGAAAAATCTCCGAGATCGTTTTCAATAATCTTCAAAATAAGTATAATTGCTACAAAAATTCGAAAATAATAATTTTTCAAAAACTCAGAAATTATTTTTTTTATAAAAATCCAAAAATTAATTCTAAAAAAAATAATTTTTTAGAAATTTTTTTTGTTTTTTTTTTTATTTTAAAAATTTTTATTTTTTTTTATTTTTAAAAACTTTTTTAAAATTAATTTTTTTGTTTTTTTTTTATTTTAAAAACTAATTTTTTTTTCAATTTTTTTATTTTTAATTTTTTAAGAAATTTAAGAAAATTATTTTAAAAATGTTTAAATTGTACGAAATTCCATAATTTCTCGGTCTTCGAGAGCTTGTATTCTTGAACTAAGTCACTTATTAGTTTAAAATTCATAATCAATTGTTTCTTAAAATGAACGCCGCTAAAATTAACCCGAAAGTAAACAATTTGCAAAATGTCTATAATCATCAGTAAGTAAATAAAAATAAAAAATTGACCCTAATGGTTATTTTGATCATTTTAAAACTTTTCAGGAAGTAACATTTTTAGGATTTTTGGTCGAAAAAATACGGTATTTTGAAAATTAAAAATAAACTTTTTTTGCAAAACTGTCTCGACACGAATTTTTAAGTTTTCAGAAACTGAAGTAGGATACGTGACAATTTGATCTTGCGCGATTATTTCGTAATCTGAGAGGGTTTCGTAATCAGTCATGTATGATAAGTTAGAAATTAGCTTTTTTACGAATCGGTCTCGACGGGAATTTCTAGGACTTTTTAGAAACTACAGTAGCTTCAAATTCTAATTTTCCAAAGTGACTATTTCGAAATTGATTTTTTAGAATCAAACTAAATCAAATTTAAAATCTTTTAGGTTACTGTATATCAGGTATGCAATCCTATATCTACCTCCGAAAGCCAACTACTATATATTACAGTACTCAGGTATGAAAAAGCTCATTGTTCACCTTACAGTATCTTATTCAAAGTTGGTTTTTTGGTAATTGATGGGAAACAAACCTGCGAGAAAAACGGCAACAAGGATGGGGGCGATGCCGCCGGGCTGGCGACCTCGCCACCAGGTCATGGTCTTCCGGAAAGTACCTCACAAAATATGGAAAATCGTTTATTTTATCTTTAATCTAGCTTAATCGGGAAATATCGCAGACAATCGAAAAACAAATCTGCGTAAAAAATTTTTTCTTTCTTAATTAATGTAACCAATGCAGAGGGCGTCGCGGAATTTTAGAGTGACACTGCTTTTCTACTTTGGTTCTTTTTTTCAACCAAGTCTGTTGTTGACCCTCGAACAAAGTTAAGCGGTCATTGAGAGTAGGATGAAGGTCCCGATCGCAATATAGCTGCAATCGGGAAGACTTCACGGTTTTTAAAATCGGACTTGGTTAACGTGTGCCCCCTGAGGGTCTTCTCAATCACCGCTCTCAAGAGTGGTTTACTAAAATAAAAACTTCCCATTTCTTGGTAACAGTAAAACGTTGATTTTTAAAGAAAACTTTTAAGAAAATTTAAATTTTTAAAAAATTCAAAAAAAAAATAAAATTTTTAAGAAAATTAAAAAAATTAAAACTTTTAAGAAAATTAAAAAAATTGAAATTTAAAAAAAAATTTTTAAAATAATTTAAAATTTTAAAATAATTTAAAAATTAAGTTTTTTAGAAAGTTTAAAGAGGAATTTCGAAAATAATTTTAAAATTTAAAAAATTAAAACTTTTAAAAAAAGTTTTTGAAGTAATATAAAAATTTAAAAATTAAGTTTTTTAGAAAATTAAAAAATTTATAATTTTAAAGAAGTTTTTAAAAAATTGAATTTTTTAAAGAAAATTTTGTTTTTTTTTTGTAAAAAATCCTTCATTTTTCGAAAAAATTCAACATTTATACAAAAATTAAATAAAATTTTAAAAAAAACAGAATTTTAAATGAGTGAGAAATCAACAATTTCTGATTTTATAAAAATTATTTTTTCAACTCCTGGCAAATTCCGCCAACTGGGGTCATTGATGAAGGGCAAGAGGTTTCTGAAATGATTACTGTAGAATTGAAAAAATTCCAAAACTTACGGCATCTCTTGATTTGTCTGTTGTTGATTTCTGTTTCGACGAGGACCATGTAGGAAGGACAAGGGAGAGACCTCGTGAGGGAGTGTTTTGGTTTTCCCCCAGGGGATAAAGCAGGAACAAATTGATTTGTTTTTTGATCTGTTTCGTGGATTTCTGGAGAAAAAGAGGGTTGTTGAGTTTCTGATTTGTGAGACCCTGAGGCAATTGGGAGTTCTTTTCTACGACCGAATTGACCCCATTTTTGGAGCATTCTGAAGGTACTCATGGTCAGTGGGGTCCTCGAAGCCGACGACGGATGGGGTCCAGAACCCGGGTTTGAGGTCCCGAGAGTCTGGGTTACTGTAACGGTACAGCATTGGTGGTGGTTGCCAGTGGTGCTTTTCATGCACTGGTACCCCATGGGGCACCTGTTGTCCGGGGTGCAGTTGACGGGGTTGTTCGTTTTGGGGTACAGCAAGGGGGTACCCGCAGGGCATCCCTGGTGGGCAGTACTGCTGGACTTGTACTGTCCGAAAGTAGGAGTACTGCTGCAGCAATAATATCCTCTGGCTTTCCTACTGTAGGTACACCTATAACCGATAGGACACGGCTTTCCACTCAGACAACTCCTAGGAACTCCGTTGTACAAATACTGCCTCAGGGGATGAGGACAAACATCGTTAGTCGAGACCTTTCCGACAGCTACAGTAGGACCAACGGTCTTCCTCTCCATCTGCGACGACGGTGGTCGAATTTTCCTGTCTTCTTTTCCGACACATTTTCCGTTTTTGTTCGTCATGTTTTTCGGACAACGACAGACATTGGATTGACAAGTAGATCCCCCGCGGCACTGATACGAGGAGGAACACCGACTGCCGATGTCCACAAACGGTAAACAAACGTTATCGACGTTGATGTGATTTTTGGGACATTCTGGAATTTAATCATTTAAAGTAATATTACAAAAATAGGACAATGAAGATTATTACGGTCTCTGTGGGAGTGCTGGGAACTTTCCAGAAACTACAGTAATTTAAAATTCTAATCTTGTGTGATTATTTCGTAATTTCAGGGAATTTAACAACCAATAGTGTATCTAACAATTGGAAATCAACTTTTTTACGAATCGGTCTCGACGGGAATTTCTAGGACTTTTTAGAAACTACAGTAGCTTCAAATTCTAATTTTCCAAAGTGGGTATTTCGTAATCTTAGACAATTTCGAAATCGATTTTTTAGAATCAAACTCAATCAAATTTTAAATCTTTTAGGTTACTGTATATCAAGTATGCAATCCTATCTCTACCTCCGAAAGTCAGTTACTATATATTACAGTACTCAGTTATGGAAAACCTCATTGTTCATCTTACGGTATCTTATTCAAAGTTGGTTTTTATTGTTGATAGAATGATGAAAACTTACTAATGATGTTGGTTCTTCTGACGCATTCTCCGTCGTCGAAGACCCATCCGGCAGGACAAGCACATCTTCCTTCTTCTGTGCATCGGGAGCCCCCTAGACATTGGTCTTGATCGAAGCATCTTTCTCCGACGTTGACTTTGTTGAGACACTCGCCGTTGACGTACACTTGCA
Organism: Halicephalobus mephisto; assembly: GCA_009193035.1. Taxonomy (NCBI): domain Eukaryota; kingdom Metazoa; phylum Nematoda; class Chromadorea; order Rhabditida; family Panagrolaimidae; genus Halicephalobus; species Halicephalobus mephisto. The sequence continues at coordinate 18,448 of SWDT01000174.1, read as the reverse complement.
TTACGGTACATGGGTTCTTGCCTGTGCAACAGAGGTCTCTTCCGTGTTTGCCTTTGACGCAGGAGTACCCCTCGGGACACGGGGCCCCTCCGTTCATGTTGCACATCTGGGGATTTCCACTGATCCCGATGAATGCCACTTGGTTTGCTGGACATTCTCCCGCGATTCCACAACATTGGAATTGCTTGTTTACTGTAGAAAATTGACAAAAGTATCCTGTAGGACACGAGAACGAAGCAGAAGTACAAATTTTCGGTTTTTTGGTGGTTTTGTCGATGAAAGCGATTTGTTTCGATGGACATCCGTCGCTTTCCGTCGGAGGAAGAATCACCTCAGATCCGCAACATTGGTATCTCTGACTTCTGACGGACCATTGACAAGTGTAACTCGATGGACAGCCCTGATTCTGGGGATTGAACGGATCACAAGTGACGATTTCGTTTCTCTCCATGTAGACGATTTCTCCAGGGGGACATCCATCACTAGAACCGGTGAATAGCACTCCTTTACAACAGTAGCCCAGAACCCCATCGTGAGCGGCTTGACAAGTGTAGCCCCCGGGACACCCGACGAACTGGCCTATGGTGCACGCCCGAGGCATCATGGTCGTCTCGTCGAGGTAGTACTCCTCTTTGTTCGGACATATGTCGTTGACGGAACAGCAATATCCTTGAAGAGCTCCGTTCAGTTCTGATTGACAGGCATATCCATCAGGACATCCACTGTTAGCCGTGCTCATCGTACATCTCGTCGGCTGTCTAGTCAGGGGTTCCCTGTAGGGGGCGTGACCCACTGGACAGTAACTTTTAGTTTTCGAAACAGAACTACAACAGAAATATCGATTTTTTTGAGGATTAAATCTACAAAGATAATCATTAGGACATGAATGCTGCTCGTTGATGAGACATTCACGGACAGTCATGTCCATCGCGTTGATGTAGGCCTTTTCGCCTTCCGGACAGACCCCCATGTCCGTAGCCCCACAACAGACATTCTGATCCGTTAATTTGTCATGTTGACAGACGAAATTTCTCGGACAATTATGTTGCATTTCGTCGTTACAAGTGATCGGTTCTTGGGTGTTCGGGTTCAAGTAGACAATGTCGCCGGCGTTGCAGGCAGCGGCGTGACAGAAGTTATTACACGAAATAAGAGATCCAAAGTTGTTCGGATTTCCATCGCAACCGCTAAAATAAAATTATTTTAAAAGTAGTTTAAATTTTTAATTTTGTGATAATTTTTATTTTAAATTTTAAAGTATTTTAAAAAGTCGATCTTGACAGGAATAATCTGGATTACTGTATTTGTATTTTCAGTTTTTGTAGAAATTCAAAAATTCTTAAAATTACCATAAAAATTAAGAATTTTTAAAAAATAGAAAAATTCAGATAAAACTGAAACGACGGCAACGCGAGTCGATTTCAACACCGACTTTCCTCATTTGCCATTTTCTACTTTCACTCTCTCTTTGCGCGGGAATTTTAAAATTCAAAAATATCTTTTTTGAATTGTAATTTTTCCAGTAAAAATAGTTTGAAATTAATTAAAGATAGGTTTTTAGGATTTTCAAGAAATCTAAAAATTTAGGTAAAACTGAAAAGAGCGAGCGATGGCAACGCGAGTCGATTTCAATACCGACTTTCCTTATTTGCCATTTTTCTACTTTCACTCTCCCTCTACGCGGGAATTTCAAAATTCAAAAATTGTATATTGTTACTTTTGAAAATTATATTATTTTTTCGTAAATTTAGTAATTTGAAAAATGTAACTTACTTGTAGACAAAAGAAGAACACTTTTTAGTCACAATGTTGAAGTAATATCGAGTAACAACGGTCAATCCACCAGAACACAACGAAGAGCCCTGTTGAGGAGGCAATCCACAGATGTAAGACCTCGATGGACAACAACGATTAGAACGAGTATTTCCAATAACGACAGCCTGACATTCATGAGAAGGCGGACAAGAAGAATCTCCTTTATCCGAACAGCTGATGAGTCCTCCGTTGTTGTCCCTGAGAGGAGATCCCCCGTTAGCACATCCCCCGACTCCACAGTAACCTTCACATTCTGTTCTACTGGCGAAATTGTTTGAATTTCCATCACATCCTAAAAATTAAATCGTTAAATTTTAATTATTTAAACATTATACAGTATGGTCTGTAATCTTGGAATTACTGTAATTTACTCAGTTACACAGAAATCGAAAAGTACCGTGTATTTTTGAAGTTTTTGGAATGAAATCTACAATTCTGATTATATACGGTATTTTTTAGTTTTCTATTCCAGAATTTATGACATCTTAGAGAAATTACAGTATAGTCTGTAGCCTTGGAATTACTGTAATTTACTTAGTTGTCCAATAACCAAAAGTACTGTATATCTTTAGAATTCCCAGAATAGGATCTAGAATTTGAATCATACGGTATTGTTTAACTTTCCATTTCAGAAGTTATAGAATCTCAAATAAACTACAGTAATTCAAAAATTACATATTATACTGTAGAAATAAGAAATTTAAGAAACTACAGTAATTCTGAAAGTATAGATTATACTGTAGGAATTTTAAAAATTTAGAAAATTATAGTAATTCTGAAACTATAGATCGTACTGTAGAAATAAAAAATTTAAGAAATTAAGAGTTTCAAAATTTCGTCATACTGTACTTACCGAGGTACTCGAAAGTCTCGCATTCCAAGGTTTGGGGGTTGTAATAGTATTTGTAGGAGATCCCGGGCCCGCAGGTGACACCGGAACTGGAAGGCAAGGAACAAGTGAAGGCCTTGGTCGGACAGCAGCCAAGCATGTTTCCATCGAAGTAACACTCGTAATTTGCCGGACAAGTCGATTTAGCCCTATTTGTTGAACAAGAAACAAAAGTTCCTGTGTGATCCTTGTAAGCTTGTCCTTGAGGACAACGAGGTTCAGCTGGAAATTTATATTTTTACGAAAATTAAAATTAATTTTTAAAATAATATTAAAAGTAATTTTTTTTAAATTAAAATTTAATTAAATTTAAAAAAAAATTAAAATTAAAATTAATTTTTAAAATAATATTAAAAAAAATTTAAAAAAAAATTAAAATTAATAAAATTTTAAAAAAAATTAAAATTAAAATTAATTTTTAAAATAATACTAAAATTAATTTCTTAAAGAAAATTTAATTTTTTATAATATTGAAATTAATTTTTTTAAATAATGTTAAATTGGAAATCTTACGGGCTGCATTTCTACAGAACGTTTGACAATCGATGAGAGTTTCGAAATTGTTGTCGTTCCCCTGGCATCCAGTGTACTCGAAGGATTGGCATTCCCGGGTAGTGGCACTATACCAGTATCTTCTGACACTTCTGTCACAGTTTCCGACCCGGAGGGGCTGAGTACAGATGGTTTCTGAAGATCAATAATCATAAAATAACAAAAAAATTTAAAAATTTAAGAATTTAAGAATTTAAAAAACAAAAAAATTTAAAAATCTAAAAATTTAAGAATTTAAAAATTTAAAAAACAAAAAAATTTTAAAATTTAAATTTAAATTTAAAAAAGTCTCAAAATAAATTTTCCAGAAACTTTAAAAACTCTCGAAAAGAAAAAAGAGAATAATTTACATAACTTTTCAAATTTGTCTTTTTCGTAAAATTCTCTTCTTTTGTGTGGGAATTTTTAAATTTAAAAATATCTTTTTTAAATTATGATTTTTTAAAATAAAAATAAAAATCTTACGCATTCTGGGACAACAGACTCCTTGATCAATTTTGCACTCGTGGGAACTTGGACAATCGGAGTTACTTTGACAATTTTGAGTTACTTCCCCGATCCTTAAGGGATTTCCTCGATCACACTGTAATCTCGAACAGTAGAGTTCACAGTCGATTCTGGACATGAAGTTGTTATAATTGCCTCCGGCGCCGTTGTAGGTGAAAGCGGAGCACTTGCCGGTGTTGGAATCGTAATAGAACCTCGTGGAGGGGGCTGTGCCTTGCTTCTGGACCCCCGGATGATAAACAGTCCCACGGATATGGATGGAAGGATCCAGAGGACGACCTCCGACAGGACCACAAACAGAAGCAACACTAGGACAACACCACTGGACAGATCCGATGGTTTTACATTCGTAGTTAGCCCCACAAGAAGTCGATTGAGAACAGCCCGTCACGGGGGTCTCCTCGATGAAAGTCGCTCTTACGTCGTATTCCGGACTGCCTCTGGCACAAGCTGCAAATTAATTTTCGAAAATAATCATATTACAAAAAATCAAAAATGAACATCGTTACACAACTATCTCACAGCGAATTTCTCGAAAAATTCAAAAATTTAGGTAAAACTAAAAAGGAAAAAATCAAAGAATAACAGGGAGAGTCAATTCTAGAACAGATTTGCCATTTTTGTCTTTTTCATAAAACTCTCTCTCCCTTGCGCGGGAATTTTAAAATTCAAAAAATATATTTTTTAAATTATGATTTTTTCAACAAAAATAAAAAGTAAAAATAGTTTGAAATTAATTAAAGATAGATTTTTAGGATTTTCAAGAAATCTAAAAATTTAGGTAAAACTGAAAAGAAAAAGAGCGAACGACAGTGCGAGTCGATTTCAATACCGACTTTCCTCATTTGCCATTTTTCTACTCTCACTCTCTCTTTGCGCGGGAATTTCAAAATTCAAAAAATATCTTTTTTGAATTGTAATGTTTGTAATGATAAATAAAATACCGTCTCTGCAGAAGGATTCGCAATGTTCGACAGTTTTGAAATTATTCGGACTGTGTTGCCCGGCCCCACTGGCGAAGGGGTCCCACATGAACTGCTGACACATTCCAGTGACGGCGTTGTACCACCATCTGGGTTCAGAAGGATTAGGTCCTGTGGCAGTTGGTTGAACACAGGTGAAAGCTCTGTTAGGACAGCATATGCCGTTTGCTTTCTCGCTGTATCCGGCCGTGGTGAGGTCCATGACAGAAACGAACTCGACGCAATCGTAGAGGTCCGCCATGTAGCTGTTGTCCGAAGGAAACAAACAAGCAGAATTTCCGTTTCCTATTTCTTCACTTCCTATTGTTTGTGAAGTTACTGTAGATTCTGTGTTACAAAGAACAGGTCCAGGTCCATCACTTTGTCTAGGATGATTCGGATCGGACAAAGCAGAAGTATATCCCGCCCCCTCCGGCAACGGACAAGTAATGGCCAAAGTGTTCTCATTAGCATCATGGACGTCGAGACAGACATGCCCGTCTCTGGTGGCCCTCTCGACCTTCTTGTCTCCACATCTGCAGGTACCGACCCCAGCACTCGTGTCGCAGAACGCCTCAGGCCACACACTGCTGCATTGCTCGTTGTAAACACATCCGGGTTGTCCAGGTTCAATTTCTAGAAACATTAAAAATCAAACATAAACTTTTCTTCAAAAATGGTCTTGCTGGGAATTTCTCGAACTTTCCAGAAACTACAGTAATTTAAAATTCTAATCTTGTGATTATTTCGTAATTTCAGGGAATTTAGTAACCAATAGTGTATCTAACAATTGGAAATCAACTTTTTTACGAATCGGTCTCGACGGGAATTTCTAGGACTTTTTAGAGACTACAGTAGCTTCAAATTCCAATTTTCAGTGACGATTTCGTAATTTCAGGCAATTTCGAAATTGATTTTTCAGGATCAAACTCAATCAAATTTAAAATCTTTTAGGTTACTGTATATCAGGTATCCAATCCTATCTCTACCCTCGAAAGTCAGTCGCTATGTATTAAAATATTGTAACTAAGAACACAGTAACTTATCAAAAGTCTTTTGTTTGAAATTATTAAAGAGTACGATAAACACTGACTTTGGTAACAGTAACTTTCCGCAGCAATATAAGTAGTCAAACAGTTGCAAGTACCGGCAGAACAGAACATGCCCGTAAGGCACTCAATGTTGTAGTTACAAGCTGAAATTTTAGAATTATTTAATTTTTTTTAAATTATTTAAAAATTTTTAACTTTTCTTAAATTATTTAAAAATCTTTAATTTTTTTTAATTATTTAAAATTATTTAATTTTTTTTAATTATTTAATTTTTTTTAATTATTTAAAATTATTTAATTTTTTTAAATTGAAATTTCAAAAATATCTTAAAACTATTTTGAAACTTTTTAAATCAAAAAAATTTTTAATTATTTAAAATAACTACCATCTCCAACTCTGCCACTGCCAGTTTGTCGTTTTTCACGTCTGGCTTTTGTTAAACCTAAAAATTTTATTTTCTACAAATCCACAAATCCACAACATACCTGATAAGGTTAATAAAGCCAAAAATAAATTTTTAAAAATCATAGATTTGAATATTTTTGATCACTTTTATTAAATTTTCTGAAATACAATAATTAAAATTTTCAACAACCAAAAAACATTGAAAAAAAACATCGTAGATAATATATCTTACTAAAAATTGTCCAAAATAACAATAATCAACAAAAAAAACTATCATCGAAATCCGGAAAGCTTCCTTTTGACCTTCCCCTTATGGTCGAGGACTCAACAAATGAAGCAGACACTATGATGGGTCAATGATACACAACCAAATACTGTCGACGAATCGTGAAGCGTCAATCTCCCGATAAAAACCAAATAATGTACAATAGAAAAATTAATAGAAATGTCTTAAGACTAAGTTTACGTCGTTATTAGGCTAATTTTTCAAATAAGACATCTCATCGACGTTTTCGGGGTCAAATCTGTCAATCATGGCTAACTCGTAATTTCGTAACAGACTCCGCCGATTGGTCGAGACCGTGGGGGACAAGTTCTCTCTGCAAAAGTAAAAAATCACGTTTTAGTCAGATTTTTCTTGTCCAATAACATCCAATTGTATATTCAAAAATGACTTACCACATTGTTTTTGAATTTGATTTCCATTGATTTTTCGAAAAACTAGTACAGTATTGTGAGGACATCCATCTGAAAAAATTCCATAATTACTGTAAAAATCCCAAAAAAAGTATAAAATTAATACAATCAAAAAATTAAAATTTATTATTTAAATTTTCCAAAATGTCAAATTTTGACAAAAAACATTTTGAAAAAAAATTAATTTTTTATTAAACCTAATTCAGACCAGTTATTCCTTTCTAATATGTAAGTTTTTACGAGCCAATTTATTCAAATTAATCTCGATTTTTATGAAATTTTATGTAAAAATTACAAACTTATTTTTTTCAAAGTAGTTTTACAATTGTACTGAAATTCCGACAATATGCAAATTATTATGTTTTTTATAACTATATTTAAAGAATTTCACAGCTCACCAAACATGATAAAATTAATCGTACTATTGGAAAACATCATAAAATTTATTACGAAATTGTTCCAAAGGAAATTTTTAGAACTCTTTAAAAACTACAGTAACTCGTAATTTCGACTTTCAATGATGCTTACTTCGTAATAGATCAAATATAAAAATTAAACAAAATTTGTTTCAAAATTACTCCAAAGAAGTTTTAAAAACTAAAGCAATCCATAATTTCAGTTTTTCATGATTATTTTACAATCAATTTTTAAGAATTTTTAATTAAACCTAGAACTTCCTACATTACGGTACACAAGATATATAATCCTATATCTACTCTCAAAAGTCAATAATTACATGCTACAGTAATCATAGGTATTAAAAAGACTCTAATTGTCGCTACAGTATCCTATCAAAAAAAGTCATTTTTCTTATATAAAAAATATTAAATTAATAAAAACGAAAAATCCACTTACTAGGTCCCATTTCATCTCGAAGCCTCAAGGAACAGCACACAAAAGCTCTGCTTGATCTGCTTTTCTCGCAAGAATATCCTAAAGGACAAGTTTTCGCTCTAGGATCACAAGTGACAGGAGTATTCGTAGCAGGATAAATAAGCGGAGTACCCCAGGGACATTGATCAATTTTGTGAATTATTCTAGGCTTACTTACAGTAATCGTCAAAGTATTAGCTTGAGAACAACAATAATAATCATTTCCATTGTAGACACATTGATAGCCTTTAGGACATCTAGATTTCGAACATTTCTGAGCTTGACCATTCAGCAAGTAAGGTATCCTGCCTCTGGGACAAACGTCTCTCGCGTGGAAGGTCCCTTTTCTCGCTTCTGGAGGACCACAGCAGATATACTGTTGTTTAATGGCGTTCAATTGACAGAAATAATTCGGCGGACAAGACGGAGTCATGAGGGAACAGAACTGAACCCTATCCGTGATGGGATCCCTGTAGGCCACCATACTAGGATTCAAGCATTTCGTAAGCACTGAAATATTATTAAAAATCATATTATTATGAAAATTAAAATTTAAAAATTTCCACAAAATTATTTCAACACAAATCCTGGATTTTAAACGTTGATTCTAAATTACAACGGATTCTGAAAATTTTCAGAATTTCCAATTGAATTCTAGAAATCTCCAGAAGCTTAAACTAACTTCTGAGATTTTCTAAAAACTAAAAATTCTAAAAAACATAAATTTCAATAAAATAATGGAATTCAAAAAACCTCTAATTTTAGGCTTTAGAATATCCTAAAAAATTTTAAAATTCTAAAAAATTGCTTAAATTCTAAAAATTCTAAAAAATTTTAAAATTCGGGAAATATTTAAAACATACATGGCTTTGATTTAGGTTTCAATTTAATAGTAGATTTATCGATAATATTCAATTTTTCTTCTGTTGTATCTTCTTCTGGAACACATTTACCATCTTCTTCCACATATCCTCTTTTACAATTACATCTGCCAGAAATACAGTAACTCGTATCTGGACATTGTTTTGACGATAAACATCTTTCACCTATTTGTACTTTCGATTGACAAATACCATCTAGTAAAATTTCATCATCAGTACAAGTCGGAATTGGTTGACAATATTTTCCGTTTTGTTGTGTATTTTTCGGACATGTACATTTGCCATTTTCACAGATAGATCCACCATTGCATTGTTTACTATGAACACAAGATTCTCCTGGATCTGCTCTTTGAAGACAAACACCATCGATATAGACTTTTTCCAAAGGACAATCACTGGGTTTTTTCCTATTTGTACAACAGGTATAATGACCGTTTAGAGTATTCTGACACGAATAACCTGTAGGACAATTAGGCGAAGTTGGAAGACATCTTTCTGGTTCTCCTTTAAGTCCAATAAATGCAACTTGGTCATCAGGACAACCTGCAGAAACTCCACAACATTGAAATTGATTATTAACTGATGAAAACTGGCAAAAATACCCTGTTGGACAACTTTGTCCACCTGCAGAACATACTTTTACTGTATTGCGCTCTTGATATGCAATTTGAGATTGTGGACATCCATCTTTTTTTCTTTCAGGAACAGGTAAAGGTCGACTTCCACAACATTGATATCTTTGATTTTCTGTCGACCATTGACAAGTATAACCTCCTGGACATGGAGCATTGGGTGGATTAAATGGATCACAACTTACAATTTCATGATTTTCCATGTATACATAATTTCCAGGTGGACATCCATCATTAACAGAAATAACATGACCACGACAACAGAAACCTTCTGTTGATCCATGAGAAGCTCTACAAGTATATCCATTTGGACAAGAAACAAAATCTCCAATTGTGCAAATTCTCGGTTGTTGACTAGATTCATCAACAAGGAATTCAGCTTCATCAGGACAAATACCTAAAATTAAAAAAGTAAAAATTTGATATATAATTAAAATTTTTAAAATAATCAAAACTCGATATATTACATTACTGTAAAAATAAGAAATGATCTCGACAAAAATTTTTAGGAATTTGAGAACTATTTCAAAAAATAAAAAAAACGAGTTACCAGATTTATTTTTTTTTCTGTTATCAAAAAACTCGTTTTTCTGCGCGGGAATTCAAAAATTGCAAAAACTCATCATTTTTCAATTTCAACATTTGCAATTAAACTCTAAAAATATAATCAAAGTTTCGGCTATATTTTAGATTTTGAGCATATTTTTAAACTTCAATGTAGTTTGACACATAAAATGAACAAACTCCTACCGCGATAACCCCTGAAGTTACGATAGCAGTGCATTCGCTATTTTACAAAGTCGCTGTTTTTAGAGAATTTTATTCTTGCTTTGGGTTTTATATCATTTAGAATAAAAAACTTCAAAAAGCGAACTCTTAAAAGTTTACCCTGTACTGCAGCATGATTAAAATCCTAATATGAAAAAAATTGATATATGATCAAAATTTCGATACAATTAAAATGTAACTAAAAATCTCGATACAATTAAAATTTAATTAAAATCCATATATAAAACTCACTATTTGCCGAACAGCAAAAACCTTGGAATGATCCTTTCAAATAAGATTGACAAGCATATCCATCTGGACACGATTCTTTCCCAATTGTACATCTGATAGGATTACCATTTCTAGGATCTCTATACAAAAACTTTCCAGCAGGACAAGTTTTTCCATTTTGCGAAGAACAACAATAATATTTATTTCTTTGAAGATTAAATCTACAAAGATAATTCGACGGACACGATCCTTCCATATTAATCATGCATTCTCTAGCATTCATATCTATCGCATTAACGTAAGCTTTTTCTCCATCAGGACAAACCCCCATATCAGTAGATCCACAGCACACATAATTATTCAATAAAGCATTAAAGGTACATTCATAATTAGGTGGACAACTATTCTTTAAAGACTCGTTACAAATAATCGGTTTGTGTTCATTTGGATCCATATAAACAACAGCACCAGCAGGACAAGCTAAAAACGATTAATTACATTAAAATTACAAACTATATATTAAAACCACTGATTACAGTAAAATTAATAATTTTGCACAACAAGTATATTAACGTAAACAAGTATATGTAAAAATAACCACTAATACGTTAAAATAGTTATTAATATATAAATATAAAAGTTACCACCGACATATATTAAAGCAATTGCTAATGTATATGAAAGTAATTATTATTCCATGTCCAAATAGTCACTAATATATATATTAAAATAATTATTAATATATGTTGAAGTAATTACCAACATATGTATTAAAACTACTGATTATAAACGTTTGAAAACGAAAAAACTTACAACTACTCATGCAGAAGTTGTTGCATTGAGAAAGAGCTACGAATTGGTTCTGATTTCCGTCGCATCCATTATACTGGAATGGTGAGCATTGTCCAGTGACGATGTTGAAGTAATATCTGGTCAATTGATGAGATCCACAGAGAGTTCCTTGAAGTGGAGGTAGAGAACAGATATGGGCTTTTGTCGGACAGCATCTGTTGATAGGATTTGACGAAACAAAAACAGTTGTGCATTCATGGCTATTTGGACATACTTCTTGAGAACTGCATACCATCAATTGTCCTGTGTGATCTCTTAATGGCAATCCTCCATTAGGACAACCTCCGACTCCACAGTACTCCTCGCAATTTTCTCTGTTGGCAAAGTTGTTCGAATTTCCATCGCATCCATTGTATTGGAACGAATCACAGGCTTGAGTCTGCGTGTTGTAGTAGTATTTGAAAGTCGTTCCTGCCCCACATTGTACTCCACTATCAGCTGTCAACGAACAAGTGTAAGTTTTAGTAGGACAACAACCCCAAATATTCCCGTCGAAGTAACATTCGTAATTAGGCGGACAACTGGCGGTTCCATGACTGCACAAAACAAAATTTCCTTGATAATCACGATAAGCTTGTCCTTGGACACATCGAGGTTCAGCTGAAATATTTGTAAATTATAGTTGGGTGAAATTAACTTTACGGATCGCATTTTTGCAGAAATTTTGACAATCAAGAAGTGAATCGAAATTGTTGTCGTTTCCTTGACATCCGGTGAATTCGAACATTTGGCATTGTCTGCTCACAGAGTTGTACCAGTATCGTTTTACATTTTCCGTACAGTCTCCCACACGTAACGGTTGAGAACAGATAGTTTCTAAAAATTAATGTTTATTAAAAACCGATAAAAATAGTTCATCTTTGGATAATTTGGAGTTGGATATTATTTTCTCGTATATGTTGGTAATTTCATATATCAAAATTAACTCTAGAAGATAAAGGGTTATGTATTCTACATAGCCTTAATCTAGAAGATTTCTGATATATTTGAAAATAAAGTTCGAAAAAATTAATTTCGAAATGACTATCATGCAAACTAGAAATTTTAGGCCACTTTAATTCTTAAAGTTTTTGAAATTTGTGTCCAGACAATTTCGTAAAATGTTATTTTTGATTTTTTTAATGATTATATATCAACTTACGTTTTCTTGGACAACAGACACCTTGATCAGTTTTGCATTCATATGAACTGGGGCATTGGGTATTTGTTTGGCATCTTTGAGCTTCTTCTCCGATTTTCAAAGGAGTTCCTCTGTCGCATTGGAGCCGAGCACAGTACATTTCACATTCATGTTTAGATATGAAGTTGTTGTACTGAAAAATTAAAGTATAAAGAAACAATCAAAGCAATATAAAAAGTGAATAAATCACATAAAACATTGAAATTATATATAAAAATGTAAACTGTATGAAGAAAATTGAAAATTACTGAAATTATGTATAAAAGTATTGAAATTATACAAAAATACTGGAATTACAAAAAACTTAAGTTATATGAAAATAGTTGGGAATTATAAAAATATCAAAGTTGTATATAGGAAATTCAAACTACGAAAATAACTAAAAATTACTGAAATTATATATGAAAGCATCGAAATTGGACATAGAAATATTGAAATTATGTAAGAATAATTAAAAATTATATATGAAAGTAAACTTACATTTCCTCCGTTTCCTTTGTAAATGAAATCCTGGCATTTGCCGGTTGAACTGTCGTAATAAAATCGAACAACTTCCTTAGAAGTGTGGCTGGTGAATCCAGGATGATAGGGAGTGTTCCGGGGATGGAGATCCAGGACTCTTCCTCCTTTGTGACTGCAGATGGCAGCCGCGGTCGGACAACAGAGATGCTGACTTCCGACTGCTTGACATTGATATTCATTTGCGCAGGTAACTGAAGTTGAACATCCGTGAATCGGTCTTTCGGAGTAAACGTTGGCTTCTGTCGTGTATTGGGGACTTCCTCTTGGACAACTGTCTCGGCAGTAAGATTCGCAATGATCAATTGTCCTGGAATTTATAAATTATCATCAAAAAACTAATTTTACTACGAAATTTCCTCGAGTCGAAACTTTCAAATTTCTAGTTATATTATTATAAAAATAAAAAATTATTTTTATTATAGAATTTTAAGAGTTTTGGAATTATCCTAAAAATGAAAAAGAGAAAGTTAATTTCGTAATAAATGGCCAGATTTATCAATTTTATTTTTTTTGTAAATTTCTCGCTCCTTTTGCGCGGGAATTCAAAATTTCGAAAAATATATTGTTATTTGTTAAATTATAGTATTTACTGTAAAAATTAAAAAAGAATTTTTAAATTGTTTGAAATTTTGGAAATTTTGAAAATTCTTGAAAAAAAAGAGCGAGTCGATTTCAGTACTGATTTGCCATTTTTTCTATTTTTGTCGTCTTTGTAAATTTCTCGCTCCTTTTGCGCGGGAATTCAAAAATCAAAAAATTGTTACTTTTTAAAATTGTGCTTTCTATTAAATTTTTTTATAAAATACGAACTTGAAGTTGTTAGCACTGTGGTATTGGGCTTCTGTAGCTGCTGGATCCCACAGAAATTGCTGACAAGTGCCGGTGACTGAATTGTACCACCAGCGGGGTTCGGTGGGGTCGGGGCCGGTGACTTGGGGTTGGACGCATGCAAGAGCTCTGGAAGGACAGCAAACTCCGTCGGCAGATGGGGCATACTGTGATTGCGGAAATTGAGTCTGAAGTTTGACGGAGGGGGAAGTGTGGATGCAGTCATAGAGGTCCCCGACGTACTCCCCGGTGCTCGGCCAGATGCAAGCAGCTCCACCATGGAGTCCAGCCACGGGTTCAATAGTAGCAGAAGATCCAGCAGTACATCCAACAGGAAAAGACCCAAATTCAGGAGCCGGATCGTTGAGGGCGATTTTGAATCCAGCCCCGTCAGGCAACGGACAGATGAAGTACAACGGCGACGTCCCCCCCGTCCCCTGGTCCTTGAGCGAAATACAGACCCACCCATCCCGGGTCTCCCTAGCCACGTGGGTGTTCTCCGGACATCTGCAGGTCCCGATGCCAGAATCCACGTTGCACTTTGCCCCAGGCCAAACAGCAGAGCATTGGATATCGTAAGTACATCCAGGTTGATTTGGGTTGATTTCTAAATTTCGAAAACATTTAAAATTACGTTTTTAAAAAAGTTTAAAATTACATTTTTAAAAAAGTTTAAAATTACGTTTTTAAAAAAGTTTAAAATTACATTTTTAAAAATATTTAAAATTATGTTTTTAAAAATATTTGAAATTAATTTTTTTTTAAATATTTAAAATTAATTTTTTTCTAAATATTTAAAATTAATTTTTTAAAAATATTTGAAATTTAAACTTAAAAAAGATATTTAAAATTAAATTTTTAAAAATTACTTTCGTAACAGTAGCTTTCCCTGAGGATATAAGTAGTCAGACAACTACAGAGGCCGCTGAGACAGAACATCCCACTCAAGCAATCCGTGTTCCAGTTACAGGCTGAAATTTAAAAAATAAAAATACAGTAATCGAAAAAGGACTTACCATCTCCCACTCTACCGCTTCCTGAAAAATGACCTAAATGTGAAAATTATTTTTAAAAACATTTTAAAAAATTTCATTTCAAAGTCCTCCCGAAATGAATTTTTAATTTTTGACAATTTTTCTAAAAAAACATTATTATTGAAAAATAAAGAATTTTAAAAATAATTCCGAAACGAATTTTCGAAGTTTTTAATTTTTGACAATTTTTCTAAAAAAACATTATTATTGAAAAATAAAGAAATTTTTAAAAATGATCCCGAAACGAATTTTCGGAGTTTTTAAAATAATTTTTCTAAAATAAAATTATTATTAAAAAATTTAAAAAATGATCCCGAAACGAATTTTCGAAGTTTTTAAAATTTTTAATTTCATTTATTTTTGAACTTTTTTTTATTAAATTTCGAAAATCTTGAAATTTTAAAGTTTTTTAGATTTTGAAAAATTTAAAAATCTTCAAAAAATTAAATTATAAAGCTTTCATAAAATTTTAGATTTTGAAATTTTTGAGAATTTTGTAAAAAATCACCGAAAAACTTACCTGTAGCAGCGGCATGTCTAAAAGTGATCTTGGTTGGATCTTGACAACCATTGCTTTCGCTGAAGTAACTTCCCAAAGGACAAGTTCGGGCTTCTAATCTTTTTCCCGGATTACAGACATAGTAAGCACCATCATTTACTTCAACAACACTAAAAAATTAATTTTAATTTAAAAAAATCCAAAAATTTTAAATTTTAAAAAAATCCAAAAATTTTAAATTTTAAAAAATTCAAAAATTTTTATTTTAAAAAATTCAAAAATTCAAAATTTTAAATTTTAAAAAATCCAAAAATTTTAATTTTAATTTAAAAAAATCTAAAAATTTAAAAAATTCAAAAAATTCAAATTTAAAAAAATTCAAAAAATTTAAAAAATAACTGTTAATAAATCTTTTTTTTTATTTTTGAAATTTTCTATTTTTTTTTTAATTTTTAAAATTAAGAAAAAATTTTAATTAAGAAAAATTTAAAAATTTACTTGTCAGAGTTACAGTAGTAAATTGGCAGTTGGGATTCTGTATCGCAGACGTCGTTTTCTTTGTACCAGGTTTTACATTGAGAACAAGGTACTCCGGCTCGACAATTGGAACCCTCGAATTCTGGAGACTGGTGGGTTACTGTATCGGTCATTCCTGGGGGATTATAGAAAGCCGATCCCATCGAATTCAAGGACAAAGGAATCTGACCAGAAATGGACTTCAGAATACATAATAATTTCAAAATCCACAAGTACCGTAGCATTCTGAAAACTTCAGAATAGCCTGGAAATTTTTAAATTTAAATTTCTAGAAAAATTCGGGATTGAAACAATGTCAGACGTCTTCGGTGAAAAATAAAAAACACCCTCGGGGATCACTTGTGGATCCTTTTGTCTCTGAATTCAAGCAGAATGAGATTCGACCGATGTTGACAGATAGAAGCTCGTCTAGTGTCAATTTCGCTAGATCGACTGACCGCCCCAAGGAGGTCCAGCGCTAGACAAACAATTTCAAAAATAACCAAGTTTCAAATTTTATTCAAATACGGCAATAAAATTAATGATTATACGGCGGGGGAGGGGATGTGAATGGGGTCGTTGCTGGTCTGGGGGACACGGGGGTGAAGGGGAGTTGGGGAAGGGTTTCTGGAGCCGATGGGGCTGAGTGGTTCAAGGAGGAGTACCTGGGGGGAGGGGGCGGATAAAGCACTTCAACCGTAGTGGTCGGCACGGCTCCTGAAAACAAAATTTATATAAACACTTTGTTTAAAATCAAAATTACCTGGAAGAGTGAATTCGACGAGCTCAGGATCGGGTTCTGGAGACGGAATCCATACTGGAGCGGAGTTAGGCCTCGAAAACGAAGACCTGCGATGGGCGAAACTTTGTGACAATATCCCAACTTTCAAACCTAGTAATCCAGCCGCCACAAGTACCCAGGCAAAAATGTAGGAAAAAATAATTAAAAACGGACTTCCACGATGGTTCGCGCTTAATATAAACGCACTTTCCAGAACAATAAGAAACGACAAAAATATAAATACAGTACTGGCAGCAACTATTATTCTTCTAAAATACAAATTTTCAATTATATTTGCAAAATAACAATTTTTTAACAGGAATTTCTACGAAAGTTGTTTGGGATCTGTGGTTCGAAGATTGCTTTATTTAAAAAATATAAAATTATATTTCCCCGAAATCGTTTAAACACAAAAAGTTGGAGTTTTTCAGAAAATTTTAGGATTAAGGAGAACGAAAAAACAGCGAGTGACGGCAGAGCGAGTCGGTTTCAGTAGAATTGCCAAATTTACCTTTTTTCGCTTTTCTCTCGCTCTGCGCGGGAATTCAAAAAGCGTAAAAAAATCAAAAATTAAAAAATAACAATTTCAAAAAATTTATAAGTATAAAATTTTATGATTTTTAAAATTATTCGGAAAAATTTAAAAAAAAGAGGATTTCGTAATAATTTATTTTTTCTTTTTTTTGTACAAGAATTTTAAAATTTAAAAAAATATATTTTTTCATAATTATTATTTTAAAAAAACAAACCTAATTGGATATATTTTCCTTAGTAACTGCAGTTTGATGAAGATTCTTTCACCCATGCCCTGTGGCAATAATAAGAGTTTTATCAAAATTCGATATTTTCGACTTCTTAATGGCTTCTTTTGGGGCTTCAAAAGTGGCACTGCTTGCTGACGATTTCGAAACCCTTCTTATTCTGTGAAAATTTCATTAACAAAATGAATTTCTCAGTTACCGTAATCATTGTGGTTTTTAGGTAATTACTGTAATTTATATAATGTAAAAAAGTACTTTAATTACTGTAATTTCATAAAGGTACTGTAGTCGTTGTTTTAGGTAATTACTGTATTCTTAGGCAGTTACCGTAATCGTCGAATTCTCCGGGTAATTACTGTGATAATTATGGTATTTTGAATAATTACTGTAATTATTATTTTTTAATACAGTAATCTTTGAATTTTCTAGATAATTATCGTAATCAATATTCTAGAAGATTACTGTAAAAATTTAATGTTTCAAAAATAATTACAGTAGTAATTCTGTTAATTTCGGTAGTTACTGTAATAATTTTTCAAAGAACTACAGTAATCAGTGATTTTTCAGGTAATTACGATAGGTGTTATTTTAAATAATATTTATTATAATCTTATTTCTTAATTACAGTAATTTAATCTTGAATAATTACTGTAATGACCGTTTTTTATAAACAACTACAGTAATATTTCTACTTTTTAAAGAGATTACGGTAAGTGTCATTTTGAATAATGATTTTTTTAAAATTACAATAATATTTTGATTTTTTTAAAATAATTACGGTAGGTGACATTTTAAATAATGGTAATTTTTTAGATTAAAGTAATATTTTGATTTTTTTAAGGTAATTACGGTGTCATTTTAAATAATGATAGTTTTTTAAATTAAAGTAATATTTCTACTTTTTTAAAGAGATTACGGTAGGTGTCATTTTAAATAATGATTTTTTTAAAATTACAATAATATTTTGATTTTTTTAAAATAATTACGGTAGGTGTCATTTTAAATAATGGTAATTTTTTAGATTAAAGTAATATTTTGATTTTTTTTAAGGTAATTACGATGTCATTTTAAATAATGATAGTTTTTTAAATTAAAGTAATATTTGTACTTTTTTAAAGAGATTACGGTAAGTGTCATTTTAACACGTAGACGACAATGAAAATGTTTTCCTTTTTGCAAGTTGGGACGAGTACATTTTTTCCTTTCTCTTTG
>SWDT01000172.1:0-95633 GCA_009193035.1 Halicephalobus mephisto | reverse complement strand
CCACATTTAGCTGACGCACATTTCTGTGATTCCAATGATCCTCTGGCTCGTGATTGGCGGCTGTGTTCTCGGACAAGTGCCTTCTATTACGCCCACATTGGATTTCCTTTGGTAAGTCTCAAAGATTAAATCCGTTTCTCGAAAAATCCATATTCCATTTCGGCGTCTCAATTCAGAAAATTCCATAATCAAAGTTCAACAATTTTTTCAAACTTCAAATAATTAAAATTTCTAAAAAATTCAATAAAATTAAAAGCAATATTTAAAATTCGAAATTCGTCTCGAAACACTTTTATTAAAAAATCGAAATTGGCATTCATTCACTTTTCGTCAAAAAAAAAGTTTAATTTTAATGATTTTCATACTTTGCCAAAAAAGTTAAATTTGGCATTCATTCGCTTTTTGCCAGAAAAACTGAATTTGGCATTAATTCATACTTTGCCAAAAAAAGTTAAATTTAGCATTCATTCACTTTTCGCCAAAAAAACTGAATTTTGGCACTAATTCACATTTTGCCAAAAAAGTTATATTTGGCATTGATTCACTTTTCGCCAAAAAAAAGTTAATTTTAATGATTTTCACACTTTGCCAAAAAAGTTAAAACTGAATTTTGGCATTGATTCACTTTTCGCCAAAAAAAGTTAATTTTAATGATTTTCACACTTTGTCAAAAAAAACCTTTTGGCATTTATTCATTTTTCTCCAAAAAACTAAATTTTGGCGATTTTCACACTTTGCCAAAGTTTAATTTTTTTGATTTTTCTAAAAATAATTATTTTTAATTTTCATAATAATGTGATTATAAAAAATATTTCCAGGCAAATGCACTGATGGGGGCTTCTGTGTGGATCGTGGTGTTCCTGACGCTGTCCCAATACATGGCCGTCTGTCATCCGTTCAACCATGGATTTTTTCGAAAAAGAAAAATGTGTTTTTGGTTGTTCGCTATGGCTTATATTTTTAATTTTTGTATTTATGCCCCTTGGGCAACGAAGAAAACTGTCCATAACGTAAGTTACTGTAATTTTAAAAAAAATTAAAACTTTTAAAAAAAATTAAAATTTAAAAAATTTAAAACTTTAAAATTAAATTTTCCTACTTGAATGACATTAGATAATTTTGGATGTTAAATAGACTACTGTAGAAAGTCAAAAATGATCTGAACGAAATTTTTCCCCTGAGGCATTTATTTTTTTTGTTTTTTATCTATTTCGAAATTCTTTTTAAAATTAAATTTTCCTACTTAAATGACATTAGGTAATTTTGAATGTTAAATAGACTACTGTAGAAAGTCAAAAATGACCTGCATGAGAATAATTTTTTTATTTTTATTGATTTCAAATTTTTTTAAAACTTACTTGAAGTATTAAATCAATTCAGTTACAAAAAAATAAATTTTATTTAAAAAAATGAATTTATTCAAAAAAATAATTTTATTAAAAAAATGAATTTATTCAAAAAAGAATTTTATTTAAATTAAATAAATTTAAAAATGAATTTTAAAAAATTTTATTTAAAAAATTAAATTTTTATAAAAAAGCGATTGTAGTTTTCCGGACTTGTTGCTTAGATTACTGTAGTTCCTGAAATTCCCTTCGGGAGGATTTTGTGCTAAATTTATTTTTGATTTTTATAATGTGGTTTTTAGATTCCTGAAGATCTTCTTTCTTGTCCATTTCTGGTCTGTGACAGAAGAAAGGAATCCTGGTTCCAGATTTACGAATGGATAAGGGAATTTTGGAGCAGAGTTTTTCCGTTTTTATTGATAGCATTTTTCAACATGAGAATAATGATCACTTACCGTAGTACCAAACGGGACAGAATGAAAAGACTGGCCTCGAGTCAGTCCAAAAGAGGCCAGACAGAGAAAAGCGAACAAGAAGAACGACGATTGTTTTTTTTACTTTTCGCCATCATAATCGTTTTTTTTCTTTGTACGATCCCTGCTGCTCCATTGACCATCTTCGTCGCCGACAACAGATCCCAAAATTTAACTTTTCAAGTAAGTTATTCATAATTATTTTTAAATAATTTCTAAAAATTCACAAAGAAGGATAACTTTTGAAATAAAAAAATTGTAAAAAATGTTCCTAAATTAGGTCTTTTAAAATTGAATTAAGTCCTTCTCAGATTGGTCTAGAATCTTCTAAAACCTACATTACTGTAAAAATGTTTTTTTAAAACCAAGTTAAGTCCTTTTCAGATTGGTTTAGGACTGCTTAGATAGATTTATATTACTGTAATCAATGATCCTAAATTAAGTCTTTAAATCAGATTAGGTCCTTTTTAGATGGATCTATATTACTGTAAAAATAGATATTTTTAAATCAGATTAGGTCCTTTTTAGATGGATCTATATTACTGTAAAAATAGATATTTTTAAATCAGATTAGGTCCTTTTCAGATGGATTTATATTATTGTAAAAATAGATATTTTTAAATCAGATTAGGTCCTTTTCAGATAGATCTAGGACTTTTTAGATGGACTTATATTATTGTAAAAGTAGTCTGAAATCAATTTTTAAGCCTAGTTAGGTCCTTCTTGGATGGATCTAGAACCTTCTAAATGTACTTGAATTACTGTAAAAAATTTTCTTAAATTATATCTTTAAATCAAGTTAGGTCCTTTTCAGGTAGATCTAGGGTCTTTTAGATAGATTTATATCACTGTAAAAGTAAATCTTTTTAAACCAAATTAGGTCCTTCTTAAACTTGTCCAAAATTCTCCGAAAAAACCCACATTACTGTAAAAATAATTCTGAATTAAGTTTTTAAATTTATTTTTTTTATTTTTCAGATAATTCGAGCAATTGTGAACTTACTAGAATTCACAAAATTTGCTTTAAATTTTTATTTTTATTGTTTGATTAACCCGGACATCAGGAGGATTTCGTGGCACATCATCCAGTGCAGGAAACTGAACAAACCGGCAAGGGTCAAGGGACAGCCGGTTAATCCGATTTCTATCTACACTAGATCGACCAAAAGTACTGTAAAAGGCGGATTTCCTCATGGAGATTCAAGCAGACGAGGAAGTAAACATGAGGAATTCAGAAATAGAAGTGCTTCGTTGAATCAAGTTAGATCCAGATCGGCTTCTATGTTGACGAACATCATGGGCACCGACAACGCCGTCTACGATCAACTCCAAGTCATCAAGGAACAGGAATCCACAGGAGATGTCTCGAAAATAGAAGTGACCAGTGCCATGTCCTCCCTCAACGGGTCCCCCTACAGACTCGGGGATGATCTCAGAACCCCCATAAGTGTTTGAAATACTTTTAAAATACAGTAATTTGTAGACAGAATTTCTCGGAGATATTCATCGAACAATATTCAAAGACACAAGGTCGGAAACGTGACTCAAATGTTAGGTTCAGATTTGTGATTAAATAAAAACTAAATCGAAATCGGAGGAAATTAGAGTATTTGTAATATGAGTCTTCGGGGCTGCGTAGAATGTTGAGTGCTCGATGGTAGTTACACGGTTCCGGGACTGAGTGGAGGATTGGGGTTCCGGAACCGAGCGGAGAATTGGGGTTCCGGGACTGAGTGGAGGATTGGGGTTCCGAAACCGAGTGGAGGATTGGGGTTCCGAGACCGAGTGGAGGATTGGGGTTCCGGGACCGAGTGGAAGATTGGGGTTCCGGGACTGGGTGGAGGATTGGGGTTCCGGGACTGGGTGGAGGATTGGGGTTCCTATCGTAGGCAGTTTGCCAAATAAGTTTATTCAACATTCTCAAGCGAGTAGAAAAAAGACGTCTCTTCAAGTTCATCCATCCGAGTCGACTGAACTCCACAAAATAGTTCAATAAATCCAAAAAAACAATCTGATTCCTTCTTCCTACAGAGTTCAGTTTTCCTGGTCTTATGTTGCGGTCTGGACGGAGATTCCCTGAGGGGATAATGTAGTAATTGAATTTTACATATATTATTTACATCATATAGTTTTTTTAAATACTTTAAAAATTATTTTTTATTAATTTTGGCAAAGTGCGATTTTCACTAAAAAGAATTTTGCTTTTTTCAAAATTTCCTTTCATTCTAATTTTGGCAAAGTGCGAAATTCGCCAAACCAAACATTTCTTTATTTTTCTTTTCACTTTTCTATTTCGTTTATGGTTCATTTTTTTCCTGTTGTTTGAAAATTAATTTTGAATTAATTTACAATGTCGAACAAAGGAGGGAAAGCAGGAACAAACAAGTTTATAAATTTATCTCGTCGATTGCCTGGACAAGGAGCTCCGAAACGGCCTCTTCAGGTTTGTTTCATATATAAATTTTAATTTTAAAGATATATTTTCAGGGATCACCCGCAGGACCACCGAGTAAGAAACCTCCGAATTCTATTCCGGGTACCTCCATCGGGACTCGGAAGCCGGAAGAAGGATCAAAAGACAAAAAACCGCTGTTTCAGTTGCCCCCGGATTGGAAGGACCTCGTCGGCACGGATTCCATCACGGGATCCGGTTTCGATGTTAAGAAGGACGAAATGGTCAAGAATAACGAAATCGAGAAGTTTGTTTTAATTTCATTGCGAAGTTTGGCGGATTCAAGCCGAGGAGACGTAGAATTGACGCAGAAAATTCTTCAATATGTCATTTCCGAATGCCAAACTCTCAAGGTATGGGTTATATATTATTTTTCAGAATTCTATCAGTTTCTAAAATCTATCAGAATCCAATTTTATATTATGAAATCTAGAATCTGACGAAAGATGCTGGAATTTTCGGAAATTTCTGAAACCTAGTAGAATCTTTTTGGAAGTTTTTAGGATCTTGTAGAAATTTTCAGAAGCTTTTGAAGTCTGATGGAAATTTCTTTGAAATCTCCAAGATTCTGTTAAAGTTTTTACGATTTTGTAAGAGTTTTCGGAAATTTCTGAAACCTAGTAGAATCTTTTTGGAGGTTTTTAGGATCTTGTAGAAATTTTCGGAAATTTCTGAGACCTAGTAGAATCTTTTTGGAAGTTTCTGGAATTCTTATCATTTTCTGGGGGGTTTTTAGAAAGTTCTTTTTTCCGTTTTATATTTCGAAATGTCTAGAATTTCATGATTTCTAAAGACTCAGAATCCAGTAGAAAATAATGAAACTTTTTAGAGTATTATAGAATCTTTTGGAAACTTTCGTAGTTTTATAGAATCTCCAGAATTTGATTACAATGTTTATAATTTCCTAAAACTGTAAATTTCGGAAATTTTTGTCTAAATTATTTTATAATTTTTATATATGATTGTTTTCAGTCCGTCCATGTACTTCAAGGTCTTTTTGAATCGTTTTCCTTCGTCGATGGAAAAGAAAACTTTTCTCTCATCTGCCAAGCGATATCTACTGTGTTCAACTCGTTCGAGCACATCAGTCCTTTCATGTTCAAACTAGTTATGAACGACTCTTGTGGAAAACGGTCCTGGGTTGATTCTCCGGAAGCTGCTCCGATATACTACGGTATAATGTCTGCTTTCGGAAGTTTCGTCGTTCCTTCGGAAGAACTCTACGAAAAAGCGGAATTTGTGCCCTTCAAGAGGTCATATGTCAACATCACTGCATTAGAAAAGAAAATTAATCCTGAATCTGAAGAATTCAAAGAATTAATTCCGACAACTTTGAATCTGATTTCTCAAAGATGCCAAGAAGAACCGACAAAAAGCGTCATTAGAACAGTGGCTTTTTTGGTCAATAATTCTGAAATAAGATCGATTATTTTGAAGAAGTTGGATACTTGGCTTCAAGCGATTTCTGTAAGTTTTTTAAATTTACAAAAGATTTTAAAATTTTTAATTTACAAAAAATTTTAAAATTTTTTCAAATTTTTGGAGTTTTTATTAAATTTCTAAAATATTCTAAAATTTTTTGAAGATTTCTGAAAACTTGGATTATCGTTGAAATTTTAAGATTTTGGAATTTTTTGAAAATTAGTGAAAAAGTAAAATTTTTATGCAAATTTTAAAAATTGTTTAAAATTTTCTATAATTTAATTGAAAATTTAAAATTATCAAAAATTTTATTCAAATTTTTATGATTTAAAACTTTTTAAACCAACAACTGATTTTAAAATTTTCTAAAAATTTGTAATTTTTAGCTTCAACGATGTGTACCGGAAAATATTTTATTTTTGTGCGTGAATACTCCTACATTAAGTGACGAAAATAGTGTTCAAACTGCCAAAGATTTGCTTGTTCTTCATTCTCTGCAAAAAAAACAACATCAAACTGTACTTTTGGCCTGTTTGGATTACTGGTTAAATTTTGACAGAAAAAATTTGGATACTTTGGTTTCTATTATTTTGGATCTGGAATTTTCTCCAAAACAACAACAAAAAATGCCTCATTTGTATGTATTTCTACAGTATCTGTATTTTAAAAATGCCGAAGAAACTTCAAAGGTCGGTTGATTTTTAAGTTTCAATAATATTTAATTTATTTTTTAAGTTTCAATAATATTTAATTTATTTTTTAAGTTTTAATAATATTTAATTAATTTTTAAGTTTTAATAATATTTAATTATTTTTAAGTTTTAATAATATTTAATTATTTTCTTAAATTTCAATAATATTTAATTAATTTTAATTTATTTTTTAAAAGTTTTTGAAATTTTAAATATTTTTCAATTATTTTTAAGTTTTTAATATTTTTTAATTTATAATAATATTTACTTTTAGTATTTTTTATAATTTTTAAGTTTTTATGATTTTTAGTTGTTAGTTTTTTAAAAATCTTAATGATGTTTGGGATATTTTTGAGATTTTAAGTATTTTTTTAGATTATAGCGAATAAGCTTGTTGCAGCTTTGATAAATCCGAAAACTGTTAGATTAGTCCGAAATTTTCTGAAGGAATTTACGAAAGCTGGATTTCGAGTGGATTTTCAATTTGGAATTTTGGCTAAATATATTTTTGAAGGAGTAAGAGTGAGAATTAATCAACGAGAACTTTTCAATGATGATTTTAACGCTATAGATCTTTTAAAAAACGCAATTAATATTTGTTCTATTTTGCCTATAACGGCTGTTTCGACAAGTATTAAAGATGCGGGAAATATCAGGAGAAGTGGAGGAAATTTGAATGCATTTCAATCAAGTTCATTAAATAGGTTTCAATCACAATTTCAAAATTTTTCAATTGTGGCAATTGAATTTTTAAGATGGTCAATTACAGCAGATATTAATATATCAGAAAATATTTTAAATGAATTTTACGATCAATTACTGTATTTAAATGGTAATCAAACAAAAATATTTTCAAATGATGGATGGCCAACAGAACATGATTATATATCCGGTTTGAAAATGATACATGAATGTACGGTAGATGAATCTATTTTGTTTTCGTTGATTCATCCGCCGGATTTTTCGAATTTGGACGACAATAGTGTTAATACAGTACCCTATGGTCCTGTTCAATTGGTAGAAATATTGGAAAAATTGACCCAAAGATTACTAAGTTACAAATCGATCGAAAGTGATACTTGTTTGTTGTCGATTAAGTCTCTTAATCTTCTAGAAAATCTCCTAAATTTACCTACAGTATCGAATTTTCCGCAATTTTCGAATATTGAAAATAAAACCGGTGTTGTTATTGGAATTAAAAGTCTATATATCAGATGCTGGAAATTGGCCATAATGTGGACGATGATGTGTAAAAATTCGATTTTAAATGAAGCTTATAATAATTTTCCGATGATGAAATTTGCTTTTCATATGTGTTTGACAAAATCGGATTTTCCTCTAACTCAATTTGAAAACAAATCTGGTAATGAAATTATGGCAGATGATTTACAAGAATCGAAAAAAGAATCAAAAATTATTTCAATTTTTTTAAATGAAATTAAAAATAAAAAAATAATGATTAATTTTAAACAAGATTTTTGTATTATTAATCCTAAAAGTTGTCCAAGAAATTTTCCAGATATTTATTATAATTTTTATAAATTAAAAGAAATAGGACAAATTTTGTGTGGAATAAGAAATCCGGATTTATTAAAAGAAATTTCAAAAGATAATTTAATTGATCAAGCTCGAAATACGATAAATGATGCTATTTTTAAAAATTTAAATATAATTGAAGAACTTCCAATTTTAACAATTGGATTTATTTTTTTAGAAGATTGTGAAAAATTAAATGAATTTTCAAAATTGGATGAAATAAAAATTATTTCTGTTAAAAAAAGACTGAAAGATGCGTTGATGAAAAGAACGTCGGATGAAAAAGATATTGTTACTTTTTTTATTTCTAAATTATGTTCTGATTCAAGTGAAGAGAGAAAAGCTGCCTTGAATGCTATTCAGAATCTTATTGGAGTGAGTTTTGTTTTCATTTGTTACAGTACTCTTGGGGTAATTCTAATCTAGAAATTACTGTAGTTTAGTTAGAAGTTAGTTTAAATCTGGAAATTACTGTACTTTAGTTAGAAGTTAGTTTAAATCTGAAAATTACTGTAGTTTAGCTTGAAGTTAGTTTAAATCTGGAAATTACTGTACTTTAGTTAGAAGTTAGTTTAAATCTAGAAATTACTGTACTTTAGTTAGAAGTTAGCTTAAATCTGGAAATTACTGTAGTTTGGAACTTGTTTAAATCTAGAAATTACTGTAGTTTAGTTAGAAGTTAGTTTAAATCTAAAAATTACTGTAGTTAGAAGTTAGTTTAAGTTTAATAGTTACAGTAGTTTACTTTCAGAGTAATTTGAATTTAAAGTTTACAGTAATTTGGTTTTAATTTAAATATGACTACTGTACTTTGTTTTTGGAATGGTTTAAATTTAAGAATTATAGTTTTAAAGTATTCCAAGTTTTATACTTACAGTAATTTTTCCAGGATGAATCAACGAAAATTTCGAAAATTGAATCACTCTCGAAACTTCCGGCATTCGATGTTTATAAAGAATATATTTGTCGTGAACTTTCTTATGCGATTACGATAGAATCGGACATGGAGAGGATTCTGAATTTGATTGGATTTATTATGAAACATGGATCGAAAGAAGGAGATATTATTCATGTTGTGGCGATGAGATTGACGATGATTATTGAACGAGTTGGAAGTGGGGATACTGTAGCTCATAGAAATGTTCAAAATTTGTTGTTGGAGTTTTTTGTGAATTATTTGACGAAAGCTTCTGAAGGTGAAAAACCACCCTTTGGATCTTCGGATTTTGATTATGGAGAACCTTTGAAAGTTAAAATTCCGAAATTTTCGAAAGAATTTGTTATTAGTTCGAAAGTACTGACAGGAATGATGACATTACTGTGTGAAGGATCTGATGTAAGTTTTTTGTTTTTTTAAATAAAATTTTGGTTTTTATTTTTAAAAAAAAAATTAAATTTTGGTTTTTTTTTCATTTTAAAAAAAAAATTAAATTTTGGTTTTTTTTAGAATTTTTCTTTAGTATTTTAGTGAATTTGGAGATTTAGATTATTTTGAATGTATTTGAGGAATTTTAAAAGTGGACAATTAGTTTAAATTTAATTTGTGATTTTTGTAAATGGATTTCTAAATATTATTATGTCTAATTTTTTAAATTTTATCCCTGAATGAAGTCCGTAAATCCCTATAAATGAGGTTCTTTATTCCTGATGAACAAACTTGAAAATTTCCATATATAAATATTTCAATTTTCTTACTGTAGATGAATTTTTAAACTTTTGTGGATAATTTTCCAAATATCTTTATATAAATCCCTGAGCTTTTTTGTTTATTAATTTTTTAAATAATTTCGTCAATTAGTGAATTTTTTCAATTGTTTAATTACAGTATTTTTGGTAATTTAAAATAATGATTTTTTTCAGGAAGGAACGAAAAATAAAAATAGAGAATTTTTATTGAATGCTTTATTTGGGGATGAAAAACAAAAATTGAAAGTTGTAAGAGTATCGGATGGATCGAAAATTGACGTCTTGCCTGAGGAATTGAGAAAACGAATGCTTACATCAGCAGACGAGAGAATAGTGAAAGCAGCATTGGATGGAATGAATGTTGAACGAGCGTTACAATTTTTACAATCATTTGCAATAACGGCAATTGCATATTCGAAACTTTTGGATTTAGTTAATTCGTCTAAACCGCCGATTGAAGAAGCTAAAAAAGCAGCGATATTTGTTAGAGCTTATAAATTGAAAGGTGCCAAAGGAGCAGATGAATTTTTGAATTATGTTGAACAAGAATCAATTACAGATGAGAAACCTTTAAAAAAAATAATTTTAGATTCATTACCGAAATTTGAAATTTCTGGATTTAAATTATCTCTTGATAATCCGGATATATCAAATCCTTCAGAAGCAGTTAAAATTTTGAATGATATGTGTAATTCTAAATTTTTGCCGATGGAAATTGTTCTAAGAAATGATTGGAAAGCATATACTGTATCTTTGAAGAATATTGAAATAGCAAAAGAATGTTTAAATTTTATTTCCAAAATTGATTCTGATGATTTTCATTTTTGTGTAAAAATGACGATATTGTCCATAATTGATGAAGCAAGAAATGTAAGTTTTTAAAGTTTTTTTTAAAGTTATTTAAATTTTTAAAGTTATTTTTTGTATTTTTTAGAGTTATTTAAATTTTTGAAATTACTTTTTTGTATTTTTTAGAATTATTTAAATTTTTGAAATTACTTTTTTGTATTTTCTGAAATTATTTAAATATTTTCTGAAATTATTTAAATTTTTGAAATTACTTTTTTGTATTTTTTAGAATTATTTAAATTTTTGAAATTGTTTAAATTTCTTGAAATTATTTAAATTTTTTAGAATGAAGAATACAGAAAGATTATTGCAAGTTTGAAAAATTCGCGTATTGGTCAACATCCTGATTTTAAACCTTTTATTGAAAAATATGCTAATACTGTAAGTAAAGGATCGACTAAGAAGGAGTTTCAAAATGCTGATGAGATTTTGAAAGAACTTTCAAAAAATGGAGGAAATTTGGTGAGTGATTTTTCAAATAATTAAAGTTAAATTATTTTTTAAATTAGAAATTTTTCAAAATTTTATAATTTAAAAATTTTTTTTGGAATTAAATAATTTTTAAAATTTAATTTTTTCTGGAATTAAATAATTTTTAAAATTTAATTTTTTCTGGAATTAAATTATTTTTTGATTTAGTTTTGAAGCTAATTATTGATTGATTTTGTTTTAGCCTCCGCATGTTTTGAATAATCTTCTTTCGAGATTTAGAAGATTTAGACCAGAAATCGTTAATGCTGGTCTGAATGAGATGGATTTCCAGACACAAGTTTTTGAACTTTTTAAGAATGATAATTCTGCAATTAGGAATTTGATTGAGACTTTGGCAGCATCAACATTACAATCTACAGTGAAAAAAGTTGTTAATTGTTTGCTGCAAAAATTCGAAATAAGGTAAGTTATTTAATTTTTTTTAATTTCAATTTTCTAGAATTTTATTATTTTTTAAATATTTTTAAATTTTTTTTAATTTTCTGGAATTTTATTATTTTTTAAATTTTTTTGTTTTAATTTTTCAAAATTTTCTAGAATTTTATTATTTTTAAACTTTTAAACTTTTAAATTTTTTATTCTTTATATTATTGTTCTTTTT
Source organism: Halicephalobus mephisto (assembly GCA_009193035.1). Classification (NCBI taxonomy): domain Eukaryota; kingdom Metazoa; phylum Nematoda; class Chromadorea; order Rhabditida; family Panagrolaimidae; genus Halicephalobus; species Halicephalobus mephisto. The sequence continues at coordinate 84,084 of SWDT01000172.1, read as the reverse complement.
AGAATTTTGTTTTTAAGAAGTTTTATTTTTGTATTTTGGTAACTTTTGTTTTTATTGAATTTTAAATTTTTTTGTACTTTTATTAATTTTTTGAAAGTTTTAGGTTTTATTAATTTTTAATTTCTGTTTTATTTTTTCAGTGTTTCACCTGTTCTTGTGATTGAATTCATAGACAAATGTGTAAGAACTCAAGAAGAAGACAAAAAAGTGGTTCCTACAGCGAATCAATGTATTGTTTTGATTGATTATGTTATTTCTGATATGGCATTTGAAAGACCGTCGTCTACTGTAGTTCCGCAATTTTTGATTGTTCTTGAAGCTGTTATGGATGAATACGGTAGATCTGATTTTGAAGAAATTTTAAAAGCTATTAGTGAAAAAATTGAAAATGCTTTGACACCGCCGATGGATGAACCTCATTATTTAATTTTGAATAATTTAGTTAAAGCCTTGGGAAATAAGTTTTGTAGATGTCAAGAAGTCATAGAAAGTTATCAAAATGATGGAAAAATTAAATATCAAAAAGTTATTCCGAAAAGTTTACTTACAGTAAACAAAGAAGTTTTTTTTGCAATTTCAGAAGTTCGAGAATCAATAGAATTTTTTGATGAAAAAAGAATAAATAATGCTTATTTTAAAATGAAAAATTTAATTGACAGTAATCCGGAAGTAATAGCGAATAATATTCAACTTTTGACAAACAGAATTACGCCTATTTTGTCGATGACGAAAAAAGAATATAAAGATCAACAATTTTTGAAATATTTAGAATCAACATTGGATACTGTATTATCAACAATAAATTACTGTATTAAATATTCTGAAAATATAAATAATTTTTTAAAAGTTTTTATAGAATTTTTTTATTCAAGAATTACAGTATCACATAGATTTAAACAAATTTTTAATTTTTTAATTCAAATTTGTTTGAAATATGTGATGATGAATCCGGAAGAAGCGAAAAAATTCCTAAAGAAAGATGATTATTTATATGTTTTCAAATCAATGCAACAAATTTATTCGGATAATATTTCTCTCAATTCTTTATTAAGACATCTTGATGGACAAGAAATTTGATGATTTTATTTTTATACATGTTGGAAATAAAGTTTGTTTTTTGAAATACTTTTCAAAGGGATTTTAGAAGGTTTTAGAAGTTACGAAATTACGGTATTGTGGAATTCGGATTTTAAAAGTAGTCTTGAAGGGATTTTGGGAAGCTTTAGAAGTCACAAAATTACGGTATTGTGGAATTCGGATTTTGGGAAGTTTTAGAAGTTACAAAATTACGGTATTATGAAATTTTGTTATAAAATGGTTTTGACACGAACTTTTACCATTTTTGAGAATTTTTAAAATTCAATTTTGGACTTTAAGAAGTCTTTGAATTTTCTACAAAATTCAAACTGATTTCAAAAATTTTAATTTTTTCATTTTTCTAAAAAATTTTAATTTTTTCATTTTTATTTACAAATTTTTCATAATACGGTATTCTGTTTAATGTAAGTACTTTGGTTAACAAGTAAGAGAATACAGACGACAAATGACAGGATCAACTTCGCAAATGCAGTTGCCGAAGTGAAGCTGATAAGCAACTTGAAAAACTCGAGTTTCTTCCAGACTTGGCAAAGCTTTTTTGAGACTTTCCAACATCTCGTTTCTTTTTTCCATCATCCACTGTTCGTACATCTTTTCCTAAAAATTATATTTTTTTAAAAATTATATTTTTTTAAAAATTATATTTTTTAAAAAATCAAAATTTTAAAAAATTTAAAAAATTTAAATTTTAAAAAATCATACATCTTCAAAAATTAAAAAAATCAAAATTTTCAAAAATTTTTAAAAATCATAAATGTTCAAAAATTTTTTTTAAATTTTAAAAATTATAAATTTAAAAAAAATCAAAATTTCAAAAAGTCATAAATGTTCAAAACTTAAAATTTAAAAAAATCATACATGTTCAAAAATTTTTTTTTAAATTCCTAAAAATTATAAATTTTTAAATTATTTTTTTGAAATTGTTTTAAAATTTTCAGAAAACTTTAGAATCTTTGATTTCAGGAGATTCTAGGAGTGTGTATTAGATTTTAGAAAATTTCTAAAGTTTTTCAAAAACATCTTTTAAAATTTCTAGAATCTTTAAAAATTTCAGTTTTCTGAAATTTTAGGAAATTTTAAAAACTTTAAAAATTCATAAAATTCTTAAATTTTCCAATTTTCAAAGAATTTAAAATTTCTTAAATTTTTTAATTTTCAAAATTTTTTTTTAATTTTAAAAAAAAATTCCAATTTCAAAAAACTTACGACTTTTCGCCTAAATTCTGGAGAATCGATTTCGGACATTTTCGTGAATCCGGAATTCGTGGTAGGAGCAAAAGCCAATTTTCCAGTTTTCGGGAACAGAACGCCAGCGGTCAGATGGATGAGACTAAGCCAGACCCCGAACCTCGAGAAAAAAACGGAAGAAACTGGCCACATTTTTTCTAAAATTAAAAAAAAATAAAAATTTTTAAAAATTTAAAATTAAAAAAAAATAAAAATTTAAAAAATTTAAAATTAAAAAAAAATAAAAATAAAAATTCTAAAAAATAAAAATTTTAAAAAAATAAAAAAATTTTAATTTTAAATATGAAGACAAATTTTTTTTAAAATTTAAAAATAATTTTAAAATGAAAATTTTTCAAAAATATTCTCGACGCGAATTTTTTGATTTATAAATTCAAATAATTTTAAAACTTTTTGAATGAGGTTCTGAAAGATTTCGGAAGTTGTCAAGAGATTTTGAAAATCTACAGTAATTTGAAAAGTTTCGAATTTTCGTGCAGGATTTTTTAAAATCCGACATTTCTTAAATTTTCAAAAATCTAAAATTCTTTAATTTTCGAAATTTTAGAACCTTCTACAGTATCCTGGAACCTCCTACAGTATCTTAGAGAATTCAGAATTTAAGAATTTTTTCATTTATAAAAATTAAAGTTCTTTAATTTTCGAAATTTTAGAACCTTTTATAGTATCCTGGAATCTTTTACAGTATCCCAAAAAATTCAAATTTAAAATTTTTTCATTTATAAAAATTAAAGTTCTTTAATTTTCGAAATTTTAGAACCTTTTATAGTATCCTGGAACCTTCTACAGTATCCCAAAAAATTAAGAATTTAAAATTTTTTTATTTTAAAAAACCAAAGTTCTTTAATTTTTAAAACTTCTACAGTATCCCAAAAAATCCGAAAATTTATAAAATTTTTATTTTTTTTAAATTTTATAAAACAGAAATTTTTTAATTTTGAAAACTAAGATTTTGTAATTTTTGAAAAATTAGAAAAACCTTTTCAAGTTCCAAATGACTTCTAAGAATCCAAATATAAAGTTTTTTCGAAACTTAATCGGATAAAAATTCAAAAAGGAAATCCAAAGTTAATCTTTTTTAAACGTTACCGTTTCTTCAAATCTCAAAAAAATAAATAAATTATTTTTGAAAAAATTAAATAAATTATTTTTTAAAAAATTAAATAAAATTATTTTAAAAAAAATTAAATAAATTATTTTTTAAAAAATTAAATAAATTATTTAAAAAAAAATTAAATAAATTATTTTTGAAAAAAAAATTAATTATTTTTAAAAAAATTTATTTTAAAAAACAGATGTTTTATAATTTTTTAATTTTGTATTTTTAAAATTATTTTTGGATTTTTGAAAATTGAAATTTCAGAAATCGGAAACTTGACCAAAACATGATGACGACAATCCGCACAATTGGATTCTGAAAATCGACTAAAATGAAAATTTTTAAAATCCAAATTATCTTTAAATTTAAAAATTCTAAAATTTAGTAAAAAATTCAAATTTTTAAATCAAAATTATTTTTCAAAATTTCTAAAATTCTAAAATTTAGTAAAAAATTAAAATATTTAAAATTTTAGGAACTTGTTGGAGTACTGTAGAAGTTTCCAGAGTCTCCAAATTTTAGACTTCATAAAAACTTCTGAATTCTTGGAGATTTGAAGATTTTTTGAAGACCTTATGGAAGCTTCTAAATTTTTCAAAAATCGAGTTAAAGCTTCTGAATCCTTCCAGATTCTAGTGAAAGCTTCTGAATTTTTCAAAAATCGAGTTAAAGCTTCTGAATCCTTCTAGATTCTAGTAGAAGCTTCTGAATTTTTCAAAAATCCAATGGAATTTTCTGAATCCTTCCAGAATCCAATGGAAGCTTCTGAATCTTTTCAGAATCCTTTGAGAATCCAGTAGGAACTTCCGAAGTCTTTTGGGAATTCGGAAAGATTCAGAAGCCTTTGTAAAATTTTCAGAATTCTCAGAATCCAATAAAACCATCCAAAACTTAAAATTTTTAAAAATTATAAACTCTCTAGAATATTAAATACTAAAAACCAAAAACTAAATTTTTAAACCAAAAATTAATTTTCAGACAATTCTTTAATAACACCTATTTCCATTTTTAATAAATACTGATTATTCCTTTTAGTGACAAATTTCCAACTATTTTTCACATGATTTTTAAAACGAAATAAATATGACATCAAAATCCACAACGTCTTTGCAGCAATCTAGCCAGATTTCTTGCAAAAAGTCTGGACTCAATTATTTTATAAAAAATGCAAAAATTTTAAAAATTTCTCAGGATAAACATTGCTAAAAGGGCAATAGGACAACTACCATCCTTAGAATTCATAAATATGCAACATTAATTCTGAATAATATTTCACAAGTTATAACACTATTTCTTATTTTCCTAAAGTTGTTCATCAACAACTTTCTCCAATTCTCTTGCAGCTTGAGCAAAACTACGGATGCCTTCGGCCAGTTTTTCCGTTGACATTGCATCTTCGTTCATTTCAAAACGGAAAATTTCTTCTGTTACTTTTATTTCTGTCGCATTTGACTGCTTGGCTAAAAATAAATATTTAAAATTCAAAAAAATTTAAAAAACCAACCATTTTCAATTGTCAAAAGAGGATTAATGACTTCATTTTCTTTAGAAAGATCTCCCAAAAGCTTCGGACTAATCGTTAGCAGATCACATCCAACAAGTCCTTTGATTTCTTCTGTATTACGGAATGATGCAGCCATGACTTCTGTTTTGTGTCCAAATTTCTTGTAATAATTGTAGATTTTACGGACAGATTCAACTCCAGGATCGTCATTTCTGTTGTAATCAGCTTTTCCAGTTTTAGCCTTGTACCAATCCATAATTCTGCCTACAAACGGAGAAATAAGGGTGACGTTTGCTTGAGCACAGGCGATTGCTTGATGATAACTGAACAAAAGGGTCATATTGCAATGGATTCCATGTTTTGTTTCGAGTTCCTTGGCTGCTTGGATTCCTTCCCATGTAGAAGCCAGTTTGATCAAGATTCTTTCTTTCGGAATTCCTTCTTCTTCGTAGAGTTTTATCAAAGACAATGCTTTTTCGATAGATTTCTCCGTTGAAAACGATAATCTTGCGTCTACTTCTGTCGAAACCCTACCAGGAATGATACTTAAAATCTCTTTTCCAAACAAAACAAATAGCTTATCAATCGCGAGAGAACGGATTTCATCACGAGATTGTCCAGCAGCCTTCTCTTTTGCATAAGAAACAGCCTTCTTGATCAAAGGTTTATAAGCATCAACTTTTGAAGCAGCCAAAATCAAAGATGGATTAGTTGTTGCATCGGTTGGTTGATATTCCTTCAGGGCTGAAATTTCCAAATTAATCAAAAATTAAAATTAAAATCAAAATTTTACATTGAAATTCTCCAGTATCGGCGACAACGATGGAGTGCTTCTTGAGTTGTTCAAGAACAGACATGTTGATCCTGAAAAAATAAAATATATAAATAAATCAAAAACAAATGAAATAAAAATGACTAATAATCAAAAAGAAAAGAAATCGAACCACTGAATGTCTTCCGATTGATAAAAACGGAGAACATTCAGAAATATCAAGATCGATCGATAAAATCACGTAAAAATGATTCGATCACACGATTACAATAATTAAAAACGAATATTGCAATTAAAAAATATATCAAAATGAATATTATAATTGCAAAAATCTCTGCACAAAAGTTATAATTATAGCAATACCTCGAAATGAAAATAATAATTGCAAAAATATCTGCACAAAAGTTATAATTGTAAAAATATCTGGACAAAAGTTATAATTGTAAACATCTAGACACAAAAGTTATAATTGTAAAAATCTAGACACAAAAGTTATAATTGCAAAAATCTACACACAAAAGTTATAATTGTAAAAATCTAGACACGAAGATTACAGCTTAAAAATGTCTCGACACGAAAATTATAATTTAAAAACTTTAAAAAAAGTTTCCAAAACTTTTCACGTAATCATAAATTATAAAAATCATCAAATTTTGTCGCAAACGTCCTAAAACGAATTTCTAGAATTTTCTGAAAAGTTTCAGTTTTCGAAAAACATTCGAAATTATTTAAGCATTAAATTTTGGAACTTTCAAGAAATCCTAAAATTATAAAAGTCATCAAATTTTGTCGCGAAATTATCCTAATATGGATTTCTAGAATTTTTTAAATTTTCACTGAATTTCGGAACATTTTTTAAATTTTCAAAGAATCCTAAAATTATAAAAATCATCAAATTTTTCATGCCGTGGCCCCGACACGAATCTGCAGAAGCTCTTAGGATTTTTAGGATTCGGATAATTCAGTTCCCATGGAAAATTTCAAAAAGTACAGTAAATTTCCCTAGGATTCTGGAAGGTTCTATGGGATTCTCGGGTTCCAGAATCTTCCACGACATTCTAGAAAACCAAAACTCTGAATTCGATCCTAAAAGCTTCCAGAGCTTTCCACGACATAATATTTACAACAACACGTGAAAAAAAATATAATTTTGGAAATTTTTATATAAAACAAAAAACTTAAAAAATGAAAAAAAATTTTGTCATCATTTTCAACCGAAAATTTTCCCGAATGTTTTAATCAGTATTTTTCAAATCAAAACTGCAAACAAATAGGCCAGAATCTCGTGAAATCGGATTTCGACAAAAGTGAGAAAAAAAAACTTAAAAAAAATGAAAGAATTTCGCGAGACGGAGATCGAGGAAAACATCAAAGAAAAACAAAAAAAATTCGACATTCGAAATTACATTGCCCGCAACGTGCGAATGATACAACTTACAAAAGAAATTTTTTGTTTTACTTTGTTTTCTCTTTTGTAGTTGATTTTCCTTGCCATGTTTTCCATCAAAGATTTCACAATAACCGATCTGGAGAGAATCAACACGATGTAAGGCCTACAAGTCGGGATTTGATATATCAATTTTATTTTTCAGCAACTTGGATCCGTTCACCGAGACCTACGGACTTCATTTCTACGTCCAGTACATGGGAGGAAAACTGCCGTATGTATTTTACAAAGCAGAAGATCCACACGGCAGATTAGCCGGATATTGTATGTTTTTTGATAACCGACAGGAGAGGGCGCCTTGTTCGAAGTTAATTTTGAAACTATCATGTCTCGTTCCTTAGCTTTTTATGTGCATTTTCAAAATCCGTATTCAGTTTCAGCAACAGTTCTGCTGGAATTATAAAATTCGGTAAATTTATGAAATTTCATATATCAAATGCTCAAATTTAGTTAATTTTCAAATAATGCCTAAATTTTTAACTTTTTACATGAATATTCTAAACCCGTGTTTAATCCTAGTGATCGTTCTTGTAAGATTAGAAAATCTACCAGTTGGGTGGGATTTCATATATCAAATGCTCAAATTTAGTTAATTTTCAAATAATGCCTAAATTTTCAACTTTTTATATAGATATTCAAAACCCGTGTTTAATCCTAGTGATCGTTCTTGTAAGATTAGAAAATCTACCAGTTGGGTGGGATTTCATATATCAAATGCTCAAATTTAGTTAATTTTTAAATAATGCCTAAATTTTTAACTTTTTACATGAATATTCTAAACCCGTGTTTAATTCTAGTGATCGTTATTGTAAGATTAGGAAATTTGATAAATATGTAAAGTTTCATATATCAAATATCCGAATTTAGTTGAATTTGAGTTCGAAATTATTATATCTCATTTTTAGCTTTTTATATACATTCAAAATGTATATTCAATTTTCGTTGATACTTTCTTGAACTGCAAAATCTGACAACTAGCTGAAATTTCATATATCGCGCAACCGAATTTAGTTAAGGGACTTTTATCAAAAATAAATTCTAAATGTACTCTTGAAAAAACTCAAATTTTACATATGAATAATTTTAAAGTTATTTTGACTCATGAGATTCTAAGCCTTTCAGTGATGGGAAAGATTGAGGGCGAAGGAGAAAAATATCACGGACATATCACTGCCGTTACTGTAGCTGTTGATTTCCGACGTCAGGGAGTTGCGAAAATGTTGATGAACAAGTTTGAACAGGTCTGTATTGAAAACGAGTGCTACTTCATTGATCTCTATGTCCGGATCAGCAACAAGGTCGCTGTCGAGATGTACACCAAGATGGGATACGTCGTCTATCAGCAGATTATCGAGTACTATTCCGGAGACGACGCTGAAGATGCTTATGGTTTGTTTTTTAACTTATTTAAGCAAAACAATCCGTTTTCGAAGAGTTATTTGGGTGTTAGTTATGGTTTTTGGACATTTATTAGTACCTTGTTCCAAAATTACCACGTTGTGAGACTAGATAGAGGGTTACGTACTCCATATGCCCTAGTTTAGGAGTTTCTAGGGTTATCTAGGGAGAACGTAGTTCCAAAATGGTGATTACGGAATTATTATTTCGCGAAATTAAAATTCTAATTTTCTTTAGTTTCTAAAAAGTTTTGAAAATTCGTGTCAGGACAGTTTTGTAGAAAAGTTCATATATGATCTTTGCAATACGTGATTGGTTAAGAAATAATCACGAAAAACCAGAATTCTAGGTTGCTTTTGTTTCTGAAAACTTTGGAAATTTGCCTCGAGACAATTTCGCAACGGAATTTTCTTTAAATTTTTATAAATAGTTAATTATGAAACCATGTAAGATTACGAAATAACAACGCGAAAATAAAATTTTAGGCTACGTTAGTTCATAGAAATTCTTTCGAGATAATTTCAAAAACGCCTTTTTGTGCTTTTTACAGTAGTGTGGTGTTGTTTATATTGTTATTTTTGCAGATATGCACAAAGCTCTCCCGAGAGACGTTGAACGGAAGTCGATGATCCCGAAACCGAGACCTGTTACTTGTGCCGAGGCTTTTGGGAATAGTGAACAATAGGTTGTCTTTCCTAATAATTTACGGGTAACAAGACGAAATTGTTTTTTATTGTTGACGTGATTAGTGATGGATTAAATTGAATATATGGGATATCAGTTTTTAACAATGGTAATCAAAAATAAGGTTGTCAAAGAAAAAAAGATGAAGATGTCTATTCCGTGGAAAGTGATGAAATTGAGTTTTTGGGAAGATTTCAAAGCAAAGTGTTCTTTTTCGGACACTGCTAATCGGAGTCGGTGGTTCAGAATGGCATGGGGATCCTCGAATGGACGGTCATTCAACATGGAAGCTAATCTTTGGGCTTTTTGAGAATATCTGAAACGACATGGTGTAATTATACAGTATGTTTTGTAATTTTAGAACTATTCTGATTTTTAATTTACAGCACTAAAGGGGTACTGTATACTTTTAAAATTATTTAAAATCAGAATTTTTTTTAAAACTTTTTTGTTTCTGAGATTACGGTATCTAGGTAAATTACAGTAATTCTGAAATTGTTTACCATACTGTATATCCAATGCTATTTTTAACAATTTACCACAGTATATTTTGTAATTTTAGAACTATTCTGATTTTTAATTTACAGTACTAAAGGGATACTGTATACTTTTAAAATTATTTGAAATCAGAATTTTTTTTAAACTTTTTTGTTTCTGAGATTATGGTATCTAGGTAAATTACAGTAATTCTGAAATTGTTTACCATACTGTAAAATTAAAAAAATTACCTTGGATCGTTAAGAATGAGATTCATTTTCTCTGCTACGATGTCTGGAGTCAGATTCAGTTTATCCAATTCTTCTGCAATGCCGAATCTTTTGGCCCTTTTGGTGTTGATGAATTGGTCGGCGAATAACGGCATCAGAATTATCGGAATTCCGGATTGAGAAGCTTCCAGAAAACTATTGTAACCTCCATGGGCAATTAGTAACTTGGTCTTAGGGTGTTCTGAAACGAATATTTGTATTATTGTGAAAATTAAAATAAGTATTTTTTACGAAATGGTCTCGACGAGAATTTTTGAATTTTTAAAAACTACAGTATCCTAGAATTAAGATTTTTAACGATGATTTTATAATCAATTATACATAATTTTTTTATAAAATACTTTTGACAAGAATTTTTGGATTTTTAGAAACTACAGTATCCTAGAATTGGTTTTCAATGATGATTTCGTAATCAATTATACATAATTTTTTTATAAAATACTTTTGACAAGAATTTTTGGAATTTCAGAGACTACAGTATTCTAGGATTAAGATTTTTAACGATGATTTTGTAACCAATTTATCTGAATTTAAAAAAATTTAAATAAAACTTACTCATGAGGTCCTTCTGGGGCAGCCATTTTAGGAGGTTTATGTTACTGTACTTGGAGGCTTCGGGGACATCCATCTCCATTCTCCAAAGAATCTGGTATTCTGGAAACCTCCCGAAGGCCTCCACGAAGCTCCGGAGCATTTTTTGGGGCATGTTTGTTGTGTTCGATACAGTACCCAAAGAAAAAATTATGATTCCTTTTTTGGTTCTGTTGATGATTTCGTTTATCTCCGATGAAAAAACAAGATTAGATTTTGAAGGTTTTTTTCCGACTTCTCCCATGAATGTCACCCCCGGAGGCAATGGACGAGGAAAATCGAGGAATCTGTCGCCGTTAACCAGGAGGATTCTGACGTTTTGTGAAAGATCCCAAAGATCTGGAGAATCGTAAAATGGACGATATTCTAAAAAATTACAGTAACCAAAAAAATTACAGTAATCAAAAAAATTTTAAAACTTAAAATTTAAAGAAATATAAAATTTTAGAAAAATTTTAAAATTAAAAAAAAATTTAAATTGAAAAATATAAAATATTTGAAAAACTTAAAATTAAAAAAAATATGAAATTTTTGAAGATTTTTGAAATTTAAAATTAAAAAAAATATGAAATTTTCGAAGATTTTTGAAATTTAAAAAAATATAAAAATTTTGAAATTGAAAAAATTTAAAATTAAAAAAATATGAAACTTTTGAAAAATTTAAAATTAAAAAATATGAAATTTTTGAAGAATTTTGAGATTTAAAATTTTAAAAAAATATGAAATTTTTGAAGAATTTTAAATTAAAAAATAATTTTCACCTTTTTTATACATGTTGTTTTCGTCGTAGAGCAGATTCTGAGGAAGATTAACGAAATCCAAAGTGGACAGATGCCAGGCGAGGTTGATGATTCTGTCAAAAAATTTCATTCTGTCGCCGTAGGCACTCAATGGATGAGGAACGAAGCTCGGAAAAGTCCTCAATCCGATCTGGACAGCGGTGAAATCGTAGACGGATGTCCCATGGGTTATCCAGATAAATTTTTTGATTCCTATTTTTTCAGCAATTGCCAAAGGACATAAATCGTGAAAATGACCAACGGCAAGATCGAAATTTTCTTGTGCAAAAGAATCCACGATTTTAGGATCAACTTTGAGCATCTGATGACAGGACTCGATCCTCATGTCTTTGAACTCCTGGCCCGTCCACCAAAGGTCGTAAGCTGATCCCTTGTTGAACATCATCGTTTGGAAGATCTAAACGAATTTAAAAAATCACTAAACTTATATTCGAAAATTAAATAAAACATAATTCGTTTCGGGACCAGGAATTTTTATTTTCAAAATTTTTTGATTATAAATTCTAAATAATTGTCTTAAAAAAATTATATTTTTTAAAAGATAATAATAAAATTCATAATCAGAAAATTAAAGTAAACGTGATTCGTTTCGGGACCAGGAATTTTTATTTTCAAAATTTTTTGATTATAAATTTTAAATAATTGTTTTAGAAAAAGAAATTTATATTTTAAAAAAATAATAATAAAATTCATAATCAGAAACTAAATTAAACATAATTTGTTTCGGGACCAGGAATTTTTATTTTCGAAATTTCAAAATTATAAATTCTAAATAATTGTCTTAAAAAAAATTATATTTTTTAAAAGATAATAATAAAATTCATAATCAGAAACTAAATTAAACATAATTCGCGTCGGGACCAGGAATTTTTACTTTCGAAATTTCAAAACTATAGATTCTAAATAACGATCCTGACACGAATAATATATAAAAAATTTAAATATTATTTTAACTTTTTTTAAATTTTTTTAAAATTTGAATTTTTATAAATCTAAATTTCGTTTTTTTTTTTAAAATATAAATTTTGTTTTTTTTTAAATTTGAATTTTTTAAAATCTAAATTTTGTTTTTTCTTTTTAAATTTGAATTTTGTTTTTTTTTTTTAATTTTAAATTTTTTAAGGAAAAACTTACAGAAAGACCTTCCATTTTTAATTTATCGCTGAAGTGGATAGGAACCCTGTGTTCGGTGACGTTCTTGGGTATGGACAAATCTCCCGCAACGACCATGTTCATTTCCATCTGGGTCCACATCCGGACCTGATGTCCTAATTTCGTCAAAGTTTCGGCCACACGATAATTGAATAAAACATGACTATTCGTGAATCCAGGAACTATTTGTAAAATTTTCAAACTTAAAGTATACTGTAGAAAAATAAAAATAATAATTAATTTCATATTTGATGATTTTTGACAAAAATAATCAAAAGATCATTGATTGTCTGCAGATCATCGCGAAAATTGCCTGAGGGTCCAATCGAACTCGGTCTTCGGGGCGTGTTTTCCGATGACCCGTCCGCTCTGCACTTTGTTCCCGATCACAATGTTCACTTGCAACTTTCGTTTTTTAGGTAAGAAACAAACTACAATTTAGTCGAAATAAAAATCTTAATAAAATTTAATATTAATTTTATATAATGTAGATATCGTCGATGAAAGCCTTGATGAAGTGAGAAATTTCTATCCAAATTCAGATGCAATAAAAATGTGAATGAAAATATTAATAGAAATTCAAATATGACATAAATATCGTCGATGGAAGCCTCGATGAAAGCCTCGATGAAAGCTTCGATGAAATGAGAAACTTTTATCCAAACTCAAATGCAATAAAAATGTAAATGAAAATATTAATAGAAATTTAATATTAATTTTATATAATGTAGATATTGTCGATGAAAGTCTCGATGAAAGCCTTGATGAAATGAGAAATTTCTATCCAAATTCAGATACTATGAAGATTTCTATGCGGATTTCATTACAATAAATATCTGATGAAAATTAATATTTGATTAAAAATTTGATACAAATCTGGATAAAATAGAAATTTCGAAATGAATTTTTTTCAAAAAAATTTTGTCAAAAATTCGAAATTAATAAAAATTTAAATTTAAATTAAATTTGAATATCATAAAGATTTCGAAATAAATTTTAAATTGACAAAATTTTTGTCAAAAAAATTTTTTTCTCTAAAATCACGAGATTTTGAAATTGTAAAAAATTATTTATCAAATGATTTTAAAAAAACCAAATATTTTATAAAAAAATTTTTAAAACGTTTATTTTTGACTATCGTCTACTCAATAAATCAATTTGTCAAATTCGATTTTTTTATTTTTTTTTGATTTTTTATTCGTTTCCAAGTTCGAAATCAAAGAACAAAGTACTTTGAAAATTTCCGTTAATGATTCCAAAAAAATAATTTTAAAAAAATAAAGAAAAAATAATTTCAAAAATAAAAAAAAATAATTTTAAAAAAATAACAGAAAATTATTTTTGTTTTAAAATATTATTTTTGATTTTAAAATTAAAAAATAAAATAATTTCGAATTGTTTATGAAATAAAATTGAAAAAAACAAAAAAATCATTTTCGATTATTATTCAGCTGCTACAGTAATTTTTTATTTAAATTTTTTTATTCAGATTTAAGATGAGGAAATAAACTACTAATTTTTCTATATTTTTGCATGAAGAATCTGGCTTCAGAAGGTTTCCTATCTTCTATTAACGTTCTTTGAAACTTTTTGAATCTTCTTCTGAATTTTAAGTCTTTATGAAATTCTTAAAACTTTCAAAATTTTTCTTTCTGAATTTTGAAACTTTTTATTGAATTCTAAAAACTTTTAAATTTTCTTTCTGAATTCTAAAACTTTTGAATTTTCTTCTGAATTCTGAAACTTTCTACCGAATTCTGAAACTTTTAAATTTTCTTCTGAATTCTAAAACTTTCTACTAAATTTCCAAAATTGTTTTCCTGGATTCTGAAACTTTTTATTGAATTCTAAAACTTTCAAAATTTTTCTTTCTGAATTCTGAAACTTTCTTCCAAATTCTAAAACTTTGAAATCTTCTTCTGAATTCTTGAAGCCTCTACCGTATTCTTGAAAGTTCTATAATCTTCTATCAGATTCCATAAGATTCTGAAAACTTCAAAAACTTTTAAAAATTCAATTTTCTGGACTTGATGATTTTTTATAAAAAATTTAATTCAAAAAAATTTAAACATTTTGTTCGAAAATAAAATTTTTTTGGAAATTTGTCGATGAAAATCCAATTTTCGAAAAAGAAAAAATTGATTAGTCCGACAAAAGTCCAAATTTGAATCCACAACTGACCCCCATTGAAATTCGAAAATATTTTTTCCAAAAAAACCAAAATATAAACATAAACGGTTGTCTATATTTCGCCTTAGGCGCTTTTCTGATGACCAAGTTGGAGCTTTACGTTTTGAACAACTCTAGTGCTAAATTGAGAAACTTTGTTTTTATAAACTGACAACTCACAAGGGAAGTAACTTTAGTCTAAGTATTTTTTCGAAAAAAGCAATAGTTTATTTTGTTAGTAGCTACAAATTTGGAATTTATCGGACATTCTAAGAAAGCATTCATCTAAAGTAATAAAAGTAAGTAAATATGTTTCATATATCAAACATCGAGATGTAGTATAAATAACTTTTTTCGAATAAACTATTACTTGTTTTCTAAGTTAGTAGATTCAGAATCTGTTGGTTACTAGTATTTACAGGTTCTTTTAAAATAAAAAAAAATCAAGTTTTATATATGAATAATACATAATCAGTGTAGATAGTTCTTTTAAAACAAATTATTACTTGTTTTTTGAGTTAGTAGATTCAGAATCTGTTGGTTATTATCATTCACAAGTTCTTTTAAAATAAAAAAAAATCAAGTTTTATATATGAATAATACATAATCAGTGTAGATAGTTCTTTTAAAAAAAACTATTACTTGTTTTCTAAGTTAGTAGATTCAGAATCTGTTGGTTATTATCATTCACAAGTTCTTTTAAAATAAGAAAATCAAGTTTCATATATGAATAATACATAATCAGTATAGATAGTTCTTTTAAAACAAGTTACGGTGTATTTTCCAAGTTGATAGATACAGAATCAGAATCTGTTGTCTATTCTGAATAAAAATGCTTCTAAAGTAAAAAAGTAGATTAATAAGTTCCATATATCTAACATTGATGATTAATATGGATAATTTTTCCCAGACAAGTTGTTATTTATCTTGTTAATTAGTAGTTACAGATTTGAATCTTGTTTATTCTCGAATAATAACTTCCTTAAAAAGAGAAAATTAGTTAAATGCGCGGAATTTCATATATCAAACACCAGAATTTCATCAAAGTAATTTTTTGAAACAAGTTATTTTTTGTTTTTGTAAATTAGTAGTTACAGATTCGGAATCTGTTATGCATTTTTTGTAGGAGTTCTTCTGGAGCAAGGAAATAAGATAAATCCGAAGTTTCATATGTTATGCATTAAGGTTTAGTCCAAGTAGTTTTTTGAAACAAGCGATAGTTCATTTCATAAATACAAATTCGGAATCTATTGTTCCATTTTTGATAAAAGTCTTCCTGTATTAAGAAAAGTAGATAAAGGAAAAACATTCCATATATTGTACGACTAGAAAACATAAGTGAGTTCGCTGAACTGTGAAGTGAATGTTCGATAAGCTATTTTCAGAACGCTCGTTTTCTGCTTTAACTGCATCAATTTTAATATTTTCTTTTGTAATCATATGTGCTTTTTCCTGGTGGTTATACCTATTTAATTGATTCTTCGAAAAAGTAACCAAAAAGTATGGAAAAATGGAAGCAAACTTGTTTACTTGCTCGTTAAACTTCAATCCCCGGTTTTCAGAACGCTTGTTTCCTGCTTTAACTTCATCAATTTTAATAATTTCTTTTGTAATCATATATGCTTTTTCCTGGTGGTTATACCTATTTAATTGATTCTTCGAAAAAGTAGCCAAAAAGTATGGAAAAATGGAAGCAAACTTGTTTACTTGCTCGTTAAACTTCCATCCCCGGTTTTCAGAACGCTTGTTTCCTGCTTTAACTTCATCAATTTTAATAATTTCTTGTTGTAAGTAAGTGTATTGTTTCTGTTCATTATAAGTGCTTAATTTACTTTTTTAAAAAGTAATCAAAAAAATGAAAAAAACGGAAGTGAATTCACTTGCCCACTCACTAAACTTCGATAAACAATCTTTAAGACACTTGTTTGCTATTTAAACTTTACAGATTTCAATAACTCTTTTTATAACTATATGTATTATTTTCAAGTAATTTCAACTATCTAGTTAACTTTTTAAGGAAACTATTTAAAATTTTAAAAAAATGAACGAATTCGTTTAGTTATGGAGTGAACATCCGATCATTGATTTTTAGTGTGTTCGTTTTCTATTTTAACTTTACCTATTTTAATAATTCTTTTTTGTTATTAGATGTACTTTTCTCAGTCATTATATCTGTCTAATTAGTTTTTTTCAAAAATTATAAAAAACGAAAAAAAATGAACGAATTCGTTTAGTTATGGAATGAACATCCGATCATTGATTTTTAGTGTGTTCGTTTTCTATTTTATCTTTACCTATTTTAATAATATTTTTTTGTTATTAGATGTACTTTTTCCAGTCGTTATATCTGTCTAATTAGTTTTTTTCAAAAATTATCAGAAATGTGTAAAAAAGGAAAACTTGGAATTATGGATTTTTTTGGATTATCTTGCTTCAAAAAGGCGTTTAACAAAAACGGACACCAGTCTTTGAATGTACTATTTAAAAGCTTCGACTTGATATATAGCTCAGTCCAGAAAGTTATTTTTGAAAAAGTTATTTTTTGTTAAATTTCATAAAAAAATCGAAACGTCGCGTGACCGAATGTCTGATTTAATTTTTAAAATTTCAAATTTTTTTCAAATTTTTAAAATTTTTAAAAATTTTAAATTTTTTCAAATTTCAAATTTAAAAAATTTTCATTGTTGAAATCCTTGGATACAGATTCTTTTGAAAAATAAAAAAGATAATAAAAAAGACATTATTTATGAAAAATAATATTTTGTATTATGATTTACTTTTGCTTTTGTCATCACGGAAGTTACGAAACGATTTTTTAATTTGTTAAAAAATGAATAATGAAGGTTATAATTAAAAATTAAATGTTATTCGTGGTGGGACCATTCTTTGAGATATTTTTAGAGAAAAAATTTAAAGTGGATTTTTGATGGATATTGGTCCTGTTACGAATGATTTTAAAGATCAGTAACAATATTGATTTTTAGAAATTAAATGTTATTCGTGGTGGGACCATTATGTGAAATACGTTTAAAGAAAGAATATAAAGTGGATTTTTGATGGATATTGGTCCTGTTACGAATGATTTTAAAAATCGATGATTATGTTGATTTTTGGAAAGTAAATCAAATATCATTCGTGATAGGATCGAGCTTTTCTATTTTTAAAAAATATCTCCAATAACGGTCCCGCAGCGACTGATGCTTATGGTACTTTTCCATTATGAACCTGGTCACTTATCTTAATCTTCATTCGTGTCAGGACCAATTCCTTTGTTAATTATTTTAATTTTCTAATATCCCTAATAACGGTCCCGCAACGACTGATGCTTATATCGTTTTTCCACGGCGAACTTAGTTACTGAGCCTTTACGAAAACTCCTATGGACTTAGAAAAACGTTTTTTGCCCGGTTAACTGGCTTAAATAAGATACTGAATTCTGTGCTTTAGTCAGTGAGGTCAGTTTTCCCTCTTCTAAGGCTTCTTTTTTAGGTAAGAAAATTCCAAAAATAAGGAACTAATCCCGGAAATTTTCATAAATTTACGAGATATTTTAATTTTAGAATTTAATTGAATTTTAATTTTAGAATTTTATTTTATTTTTATTTAAATTTTTTTAAAAATTTTATTTATTTTTACTTCGAAATTTATTTTTATTTAAAAAGTTTTATTTTTATTTTGAAAATTTTATTTTAGAATTTTATTTATTTTGTTTTAAAGATTTTATTTTTATTTTGAAATTTTTTTTTATTTTTATTTTGAAATTTTTTTTATTTTAAAAATTTTATTTTTATTTTGAAATTTAATTTATTTTTAATTTTATTTTAATTTTGAAATTTTTTTTTATTTTAAAAATTTTATTTTTATTTTAGAATTTAATTTATTTTAAAAATTTTATTTTTATTTTAGAATTTAATTTATTTTAATTTTAGAATGTCATTATTAATAACAACAACCCCAACCCCGGGGAACGAACCTTATTG
Organism: Halicephalobus mephisto; assembly: GCA_009193035.1. Lineage (NCBI taxonomy): Eukaryota > Metazoa > Nematoda > Chromadorea > Rhabditida > Panagrolaimidae > Halicephalobus > Halicephalobus mephisto. Next base: position 65,375 of record SWDT01000172.1, on the reverse strand, counting down.
GGTCTGGATCGCTTCCACCTGTGAGTACTTTTATCCTGTGCTGGCAGTCTGCGGATTATTCTTGAATTTCCTCAGTTTGATAGTCCTTACTTCGAAATCCATGAGAGGACGGTAATTTTTTAAATTTTTTAAGAAATATTTTAATTTTTTTCTGTAATATTATAATTTTATAAATTTTTTAAAATTATGAAAATTTTTTTAAATATTTTTATTTTTTTAATAATATTGTAATTTTATAAATTTTTAAAAATACTAAAAAATTTTTTAAATATTGTAATTTTTTTGAGAATACTTTTGAAAAAAATATTTTTACTTTTTTATAAGTTTTTTAAAAATATTTTTTTTTATTTTTTTATAATTTTATAAATTTTTTAAAATTATGAAAATTTTTTTTAAATATTGTAATTTTATAAATTTTTTTAAATTATGAAAATTTTTTTATTTTTATTTGTATAATATTGAGTTATACTGTAGAATTAATTTCAGAACGAATATACTTCTGGCTTTCATCGCCGTTTTTGACATTTTTTTTCTTTGTCTGCTGTCTTTGAACATGATCGTCAGATTCCCCGTTTTCATCAGAAAAAAAAACTGTTTTTTCGACAGATCCAGATGCATGACGTGGTTGTACCAAACATATGTAAAATACAAATCTCAATTGACTACAGTAATCAATTTTTGTTCAACAACAAGTAACTGGTTAGTCGTGGTCGTTTGTGTCGAAAGATATCTCGTCATCAAGACACCTTTGAAATCCCATTTTGCAAAATCGAAATTTATCCTTCCTGGAATCATAAGTCTGATCGTGGTTGCCAGTTTAGGATTAACAGGATTTCATAATTTCGCCTTCAAAATCGGAAACAGCACGGCCAGGAAGACCACTGGACTAGACGTAAGTCACTTATCCGAAAAATTCGATTTTAAATTAATTCAAATTTAAAAATTAAATTTATTTAAAACTCGAAAATTAAAACTTAATTTTATTCGATTTTACTAAATCCAAAATTGAATTACTTGCACAATTCAAAAAAGCAACTCCTAAAACGAAAAAAAAAAGAAAAAAATTTAAAAATAAAAAAAAATTTAAAAACAAAAAAATTTAAAAATAAAAAAAAATTTAAAAACAAAAAAATTTAAAAATTTAAAAAAATTTAAAAACAAAGAAATTTAAAAATTTAAAAACAAAGAAATTTAAAAATTTAAAAAAAAACTTTTTTGATTAACGAAGAAATAGCCTAAAATTTTATTTTTCATAATATTGTATAATATTATTTTTTTTAATTTATTTCAATTTTATCTATATTTAAAAAACCAATAATTTATTAAAAATATATAACTTTTTTGATTTCTTGAATTTTAATTTTTTAAATATAACTAAAAAATTTTTTTAAATGTGTAATTTTTTTGATTTTTTAAATATAATTTTAAAAAATTCTTAAATACAATTTTAAAAAATTTTAAATATAATTTTTAAATATAATTAAAAAAATTTTTAAATATAATTAAAAAAATTTTTAAATATAATTTTAAAAATTTTAAATATAATTTTAAATAATTTTTAAATATAATTTAAAAAATTTTTAAATATAACTTTTTTAGAATGGAGTTCATTCAATGCAACCCTCTCCAAACCCCCTATATATCCAGATAGCCGCTGTAATCGGAGTTTGTTTCCAAGTAATCATCCCAATATTTTTCCTCGTTTTCACCAACGGTTTCCTATTATATTATTTAAAAACTCGAAACAAATTTTTCCAAATTCAAAAATGGAATCCAAGCAAAAACAGTTTCGATTCATCACAATCACCAATAAACGAAAATCATCGATGTTCCAGAATCTGGAGTCGTCGTCACATAAAAAATGAAAGAAAAGTAACAATTACTGTATTTTCAATTGTATGTTGTTTTATAATTACAAATTTACCATCTGCAATTATATTTTTTTGGATATATATTGTAAAATTTGAAAATTTTTATCTTAAAAAAAAAGATTACGGTTTAGTTGTTTTATCCATAACTATCGTTGTTATTGGAAAAATTTTTAATTTTTTTTTTCTTTTTCATTCTAGTGTTAATTTTAGAAAACAATTCAAAATTCAATTTGTCGATTTTTTTAAATTTTTTTTTAAAACAAAATCCCCAAATCCTTCTCGACCAAATTGTATTAAATTTAAAAAAATAAATATTCATTGTTAATTTATTTTCCGGGTTAATAATAAAAATAATAAAAAACTACAGTATACCCATTTTATTCTGAATTCGATGTTTCTGTGTTGTCCAATTTCACCGTATCAGTAGGACCAACTCTATGAACAGCAACACTAATTTGTTTATTTCTGCCTATAATCACTCTCGAGTCCGGAGATTGCAGAGTTATAACAGGAGCCGGATATACCGAATCAATCTGAGATGCAATCTGAACCAATTGAGAAGCTATTGCTGCAGATGTCTCCGTCAAGCTTCCTTCATGATAAATAGCATTTCCTTGATCATCCGTGCATAAAACTCCTTTAACATCTTCATGTTTCATCATCCTAAAAAAAATCATAATCGTTTTTTGTGATTTTAGTTAACTGATTTTTAATTTCACAATATTATCAGGAAATATTAATTTAGAAAAATGTAATTAAAGTAAAAAAACTACTCTAAAAAGAAAAAATCCAAATTAACAAAAATCAAAAAATAAAAATTACAAAAAAAAACTCACAATTCATTTGCACTATTTTTAAAAGCCGCTTCCATCAACGACGGATCATTCGCTCTACTCATCGTTACTAAAATTATTTTTAACAAAACAATCATTATCAAAAATATCCCATGGCAATCAACCAATCTATTTCCAAATACTTTCTAATAACTTTTTACCAATAACCACTACATTTAAATGGCTAAATAGTTAAAAAAAACCATTTAAAAACCGCAATACCCGTTATCCTCAAGGCTCCATTGGTTCACCGACTCCTCTTTCTTGCTTACAGTACTCTACATATTCATCAAAACGAACAGGCCAAGCTCCACCTTCAGCATCATAATTCGAAAAATCTTCTCTAATTGTTTGTAAAAATTCATAAAACAGTTGCCATTCATCTTTAGTAACACCTCTATTGTCTCGTTGAATAAATTTGATAAAATGTTCAACACGAGGATTATTTCCAAAAATAATTCTCCAATAAGCAATTGCCAAATCCTGAGCCAAACCACGACTTGCAAGAGGTTTAGCATATCCAAAAGTAAAGTTGTAGAATTTTCTAAAACTTGTTACATCTCGAACTTGATCATCTGCATTTGTCATCCAATTTTTTAACTTATCCAAGGAATCACAACTAAAAATTTTAATCATTTTTAAAACAATAATTAAAACCATACCCAATAACACTCATTCCTGTATTCCATTCATCACGCGAAAATTCACATTGAACTTTAGCTTCCAATTTCCAAGCAAAAATTAAAACAGCTCTTGAAGTCGGATCAACATTAATATCTTCCAAAAGTCTAACAACTCCATGTGGTCCAATTCTTCCTGGCAAATTATCTCTCGGATCATCAGCATATTTTTTAAACAACGTCTCAACACCAAAATTATTCACTGGTGCCATCATTTGTGGTTCAGAAAAATACTGATCAGCAGCTCTTTCAACTTCCCATCCAAATTTCTGCAAAAGATGTAGTGCAGTTGATTCAGGAGCATTTGTAAATAGCATAAATTGTTTTACCTAAAAAACCCGTGTATAATTCCTTATATACAAACTTTTCTATATAAAAAACCATAAATTCCCCTACAAAAACAACCTAATCTCTCAACAATAAAAAACATAAATTCCCATATATAAAAACTTAATTTTTCATATATAAAAACTTAATTTTTCATATATAAAAAACCATAAATTTCCCATATATAAAAAACATAAATTTCCATATATAAAAACTTAATTTCTCATATACACAATGTACATTTCTTGATATATAAGAAATATGACTTGTCATACGCAAAAACAAACTTTCCATATAAAAAACACAATTCCCCGCATAAAAAAACAAACCTTATCACGTTGATGTCTCGGCAGTTTATTCATATCTATTCTGCCAACTTCGCAGTTCGATACTTTCGCCCGTTTTGCAGCGCTCGCCACTGTGAACGATTCTTAGCCAAAAATGGCTGATTCTAAAAAAATTCACAAAGTAATAAAAAAAACGTGACCAATTTTAAAAAGAACAGTTTAAAAATTTTCAATATTCGCATTTCGCCAATCAATACATCTACTATTAGATATCAAATCGAAATACGATTTTTTCCAACATATTTAAAATTAAATTATTTCATATATCGAAAATTAACGTGTAAGTCCATAACTTTGGAAAAATTCCGGATAATCCTCAATATCATTAGGATTAAGTTGTTTTTTGTTATTACAACCAGGAGTCGGGCATTGACACAAAAGTCTTCTTTGTTTGTTTTCATTAATAAAATCAATAATAGACGTTTTTTGATACACATGATTACATATCTTATTTCTCACAGGTTCAGTAATCCGTTGTTTCGTAATCGGATCCTTCATCCTGACTACTTGTTCTTCTTCAACAATATCTTCTTCATCATCAGATATAGGTTTATTTTTTATCGCAGCCCGAACTTTACTAAATTCCTGTTTCATCGGTTTTCTTTTTGATTTTTCTTCTTTTTTCAAACTAAAAAAATTAATTTCAAACAAACTCAAAAAAATAAAACTTACATTTCTTTAAAAACATTTTCAAAAGGTGTCTCAATACTTGACAAATCTCCCGTTTCACTTGCATTCATAAGTTTATTATTAATTTCCTCATTAAACTTATTTAACGATATTTCATCATTTGTACACGTTTTCACAATTTCTTCTAATTGATCAATATCCTTCAATAACCGTTTTCTTATCTCTTCATTGTCAATAGGATTCTTTTTCAGACCACTTCCAATCGTCTCTAACGTCGTAGAAATGACACCAGTAAGAAAAGACGGGTTATCATCATACTCCATTTCACAGCCTAAAATTACAAAGTACAAAAATTAAAAAATAATTTTTCAAATATATTCAAAAAGATAAAAAACCTTTTTAAAATCACAAAAAAGTGAAAAATATTTTATTATAAAATAATCCTAAATCTATCTCAAAATTGGCGGTCATTTTGAAGCTTGGTAGATAATCAAATCCTAAAAAACTAATTAACCATTAACAATTAAATAAAAAATTACCTTCAATGGCATTAATTTATCCACTGTATGAAGTCCTATTGATCTTAAGAAAACCAACGGTCCAAAATCAGTTCTATAAAGTCTATTCAACCAATCAATAGCAACCATCACAGGAGTATTATGTTTTTGACTTTCTGTATCGTAATCAGCAAGATACGATACCGATCCAACATCTCCTCCTTCTTTCGCAGCAATATCCAATTGTTTCGTCAATAATCTAACATCACTCCAACCAAGATTGACTCCTTGTCCAGCTAATGGATGAGCTCTATGAGCAGCATCTCTAAAATTTAAAAATTACAAAATTCGATATATAATTTTTCAAAATTCCCATATAAAAAGACAAAAATTAATTAAAAAAACAAATTCAACAATATTCCATCAAAATCAATTATTTTTTCTTATTCCTTTTATCAACTTTCAAAATTTCCTAAAAACTTTCAATTTTCATAAAAATATAATTTTTTCAAATTCCCTTCTAAAATTAACAAAAATATAAAAAACAATAAATTTATAAATATATAAATCATCAAAATCGACTCATTTTTCCACTCTATAACGATCCTAAAAAACTTAAATTTTTTCAAAATTCGCGCGCAAAAAGACAATCAAAATTTAAAAAACAATAAATCTGGCAATTATCATCATTTTTTCTTTTACAATTATAAATTTTCTTTTTTAAACAATCAAATACAGTGAAACCTCGCTAAAAACAACCCGAAGGGACGGCAGAAATATTGTTTTTACAGAGGAGTTGCCTTTATCGAGGGGTTTACTAGGGGAAAATCCACAGTTAGGGGTCGGAACCGAGTTGTCTTTAAAGAGAATTTGCTCTTATCGAGGGTGTTTATATCGAGGTTTCACTGTACTTAAATATTTCTATTTTAAATCCAAAACATACCCAATCAAAGCCGCTCTAGATTTAACGTAATATTTAGCCACTCCAAATCCAAGAGGAAAAACAGCTCTATTATCCGTTTGAAAATCTACAACCATCGGTGGTTGCCAATTAATTTTGTTAATATTTCTACTTCCAAACACCGGAAACATTTCATTAAATTTTTCCAACATAAAAATAGTTTTATTCGTCGTAGAATCTTGAAGAGAATCCGTATGCTAAAAAACCAATTTTTTAAAATTCTTTCATATATAAAAACTTACTAAATAATGATTTAATTCATTTATAAATTCATTTCCTTTCAAATTCATAATTCTTTCTGCATCATTTTTAGAAGTCGTCCAAACAAGTGAACTCAATTCATCACTCAACGGCAACAAAGCAATCGGTCCAAATGGTGTAAACCTCTGCCAAGCAACAGAATTACCACCATGTGGAGATATCTTCAAAGTCGCCACAATTCCCATTTGATCATATTCCCATTTCGTATATTCCACATCCATAGCCATTCTAACATTACTATTAAACCCATCAGCTCCAATTAACAATGTTGTTTCAATTTCCGTTCCATTTGAAAGTTTAATTTTCGACAAATCTCCCAAAGACGACGGAATCACACATGTTTCAACTTTTGCTCCACTTTGAATCGTAATATTCTCATGTGTTCTCATTTTATCGTACAACGCAGACACAATAGCGTCATTTTCAATAATGTAGGCAATTTCTAAATCATCTTCCAACTGTTCAAAACGAATACTTGATTGCGAACAACTATCCATCACCTAAAATTATATAAAAAACAAATTCATATATAAAAACCACTCACATATAAATCCGTTACTTTCTTAACTCTGTAATTTTCAAGTTTATCCCATATTCCAAAATCCTTGAACATTCTAACAGCTCCAGGACCAACAGCAAACACCCTATTACTGTGATGCAGCGGTGGTGGTCCTAGAGATTTCGGTTTACCTGATTCCAATACTAAAATCTTGTGAAAATCCAATGACGGAGTATTACCAATAGCACATGCCATAGCATTCCCCACCAATCCTCCTCCAACAATAACAACATCATAGAAATTTCTGGATCCTTCTGCAGCAGTTACTGTAGAAAACGACCGGAAAACATTTGTCGGTAATTTCCTAAACATCCTAAAAAACAAAAAAATTTAAAAAAAAAAACAAAAAATTTTAAAAAAAAACCAAAAAAATTTAAAAATATTAATCGTTTTTAAACGAATTATTTTTTAAATTCTCTAATAAATTAAAATTTATAAAATCAACAAAAAATAATTTAAAAAATTTCTTCAGAAGTTGTTTCAAAAAGTGAATTAATTAAGGCTCTGGATCTTAAATCACTCTAAAAAAATCAAAATTATTTTATTTTTAAAAATTAAAACTTACAATTCTAATAGGTTCAACTACGCTATGAACTAGACATTTTCCGACGATATTGACTGCTGTATCCAAATCCAATCCTAGGCCAATCGAAACATAAATAGGATTAAATTTACTTGAAGTTTTTACAACAGCAAGTAAATTTTTTATTTTTTTTAATAAATCAATTTTTAATACTGAATTTTTTTCATCATTTAAAAATTCATTAATTTTAAATTCCAATGATTCAATTTCAAAATCAGAAAAACCGTATTTCTTAAGTGGACCAGTTGATAAATTTTTAGCCACTCCAATCGTAGGTAATCCAGTTTTATAAGCAACATGACAAGCCAAACCACCAAATCTCGAATGAAATCTACCATTACCATCAACAATCAAAACATCAATAGGATGTTTATTTTTATGTTTATTCACAAATTCAGACATAGGTTCAGCTTCACGTGCAGCTAAATATTCAGGAATATACTGTATATCCATTCTGATAATTTCATCTGCCGTATACACTACCTAAAATAACAATCACAACATTGCAAAATTCATATATGGGTTTTTTTATAAAACTACTTTTATGCAAATTTTCAAAAGTAAAAATAACTTAAAATTTTAATTTCATGTCATTTCGTGATCTTACATGGTATACTATTCGAAATAATAACAATGGTCCGAAATTCATATATGGATTTTTTATAAAACTACTTTTAGGTTATTTTTACTTCTAAAAATTTGCATAAAATCTCGATTTCGTAATCTTACATGATATACTATTCGAAATAATCAAAATATGGCAAAATTCATAAATTTTCAAAAATCAAAATAATTAAAAATTTAAATTTCGCGTTATTTTACAATTAATCATATATTAAAAATTAAAAGTAAATTTGCAAATTTCTCAAAAACCAAAATATTCTAAAATCCAAATTTCCGAAAATATATAATTTCACAATTTTAAAAAATTATATCTTTCCTAAATCTAAAAACTCCAAAAATACAAAATATACAATTCTCTACTTTTTAGAATTCTCATTTACAAAATCATTAATAAAACTCAAAATATTTCATAAAAATCTAAAATTAAAAATTTTTCCTTACTTTCAAAGTATCCAATCTAAGAACACTGTAACTGACAACAGCCAAATCCGGTTTCAAAGGAAATGCAGAAATATCAATTCCACCTATGTACTTATAATTACCGTAATCCATTTTCATATTTAATTCTTTCATCATCTGATTAACAATGGCCTTTTCATCACGATGACAGCGATATTTAACGTACATTATTTCGAATTTTTGAAAAAATACTACTTTAAAAAATAAAAAAAACGACATTAGAACTCCAATAGCACAAAAAACCGAAGTTATCATTAACGGCAAAAATTCCATCTTATCTTTAAAAATAAATTTGTGCAAAAATATTTTGTAAAATTCGACAAAAATTGCAGCGAATATAAAAACAATATTAAATTTCGATAATATTTTTCCAATATCCAACTGGTAGCTCAAATTAATCACCGCAATTAATCCAAATAATGTTCCTATTGTCAACGAATATTTAATTATGTCTTCTATAGGACTAAAAATCAGCGGAAATTGACTCATAGGAGTAATAATAGCCAATAATACAAAACTATCCAAATATTTCAAATCCTAAAATTATTTTTATACAATTTTAAATTTAAAAAAAACTTACATCAAAAACTAACAAAGTAACCGGCATTAATACCATAATTATCGCTTTTTCATGAACATGCCAACCAAATAAAAAAAACGAATATGAACTCATCGTCATGGCCAACAGTAATCCTTGTCTTCTTGTTGTTGTTTTAATGAACAATATTGGAATTAAAAAAATACTAATTAATCCAAATGTAACAATTGGTTTAACATCAGGGAGAACGGAATGTTCAAATTCTTCCACGACTCCAGAAATATATCCTGGTTGCTTATCAAAGGCACATTTCAGAATTTTCAACGATAAACAAACTTTTCTCAATCCAAAAAAAGACAAAATTTTAAAAAGCATATAATCTACAAAATTATATAAAGCCCAAAAATTTGGAGCCCAATAAGAATGTGTTAATCCACGTTTGAATGGGAAAAGTCGATTCATAATTTGCTGTAGTCCTTCCAAACCACCTAAAAAAATATTTATAAAAATTACAAAAACATTTGACAGTTATTCTCCAATTTCGTATTATTAATCTCATTTTTTACTTTTTTGACAAGTTTCTCTCGACCAAATCAACCTAAAACTACAAATTTGATTTAAAAAATTATGTAAAAATTTTTAAAATTCGAAATCAAATGAGCTAAATGATTTAAAAATTCAAATTTGATTTAAAAAATTATGTAAAAATTCTTAAAATTCGAAATCAAATGAGCTAAATGATTTAAAAATTCAAAAATCCCACTAAAACAACTACCATACAACCACAGAACTTACCGATCAAATAAAACGGTCCAAACGACAACAATACAGGAATAACCACCACAGTACCTAATGAAATAACTCGTTTAAAAATTCCCAGATTTACAGGTAATAAATACTCATAAATAAAGAATATCACAAAAGCCGGAACGTAATAAAGATAGATATGTTTAAAATTCAGCAAAATAGCGAATAATAAACCTCCAAAAATAAATTCCCCGTTAAAAACGGCGGCAATACTGAGAAGCAGGATTCCGTTAAGCATCGAATTATATTGAAAATGGATATTGTCAAGAATAATAAGGCTCGGGTTGAAGGCGAGAACACAGAAAAGTGCAAATTTGATCCTCAAAAGTAAATTTCGATTCAAACCAATTTGGAAATTTACCAAAGATTCCGAAACAATTGCGGAAGCACCAATCTGGAGAAAATTAATTAATATTTAAAATTAAAAAATGACTCACATATATCAAATCGACGAAAATTACGGAAAATCTTTGAAACAAAAGAACGGATTGATTCATTAATGGCTCTGATTGGACAGTTAACATGGTTTCATCGACAGACCCAGCGATGAAGGCCAGTCCTTTTTCGAAATACGCAAAAAAAGGAGGATAATCCAAGGTCCATTGAGACACGTTGTTGAAGTACCATTCTTTCATCGGGATATTCGCCGTTATTGCCATCCAATTTCTGTGTACTTCGAAATCAGTAGAAGTATAACATCGAAAAAGAAGAGATTTCACAACGAGTAAAAATCCCGAAAGGATCCAGAAAATCCGGAGATCCCATAGCTTCTTCTGTTCAACCACCGGTGATTTGGATTTTCTTGATTTTTTTTGAATCGATTCTTTATTAAGTTTCCGATTTCTGAGTTCAGTAGTCATCTGGAAATTTAAATAATCACAAAACAAGAAAAAAGTAAAACGGATCTAACCTATAGTTTCCAATTTAACAACTAAAAAACATTTACTAAAACACAACTAAAAACCAAAGTTCATATATGACACGTTTCTGAGAAACACCAAGTATCTGCAAAATTAGCAAACAAATCCACAGATCAGGAATCTGGAAAGAAATTTAATTTAAAAATAAATATGTGCAAAAACGACGGAACTAACCTCTTCATAATCGTGCTAGGATGCGATTAGGACCAGCTTGGTACCGTTCAGATCACATTATCTTGCTTGATCAAAATCAGAAAATTACTTATCTGAATCTTCGCAATTCTTCTGTGATGCTTCCTTCTGAGATTCTGTTTTTTGAATTTCTTCTACTTGAAAATCAGCGTTTTCAGCAAGTTGAGGATCTTGTTCTGGTGGTTTTCCGTCTTTTTTTTCTGATTCGTCTTTGTTTGTTCCTTCAGTGTCGTCTTTAGCAGGTACTGTAGCTGCCCCAGATTCCAGAATAGGTTCCTTCTCGGCTGGAGCGACCGTGTTGCAGCAGGACAACTGATCGATGTCGTAATTGAAGGCCGCCGGACACCGAGGAGTTTCGAGTCCGTTGATATTTGGTTCATCTTTATGAGCATTACTAGAACTATGGAGGAAAATATTCGGAGTTTCTTGTGCCATCAAAAAAGACGAATTGCTCATGTTTATGAACCCGTTGCCGGCGAGTAGCATCCTGGTGGTGTTCATTCTGGATTGATTAAGGGTTTCATTTTGCTGCAATAATGTTTTATTTTCCGCTTCTAATCTTTCTTTTTCTCTAAAAATACATAATTAGCTGTAAATCTCAGGATTTCACTGACTTTTGGAGTTGCAGGATCAACTTGCGCGCTCTGGAGTCCTTGGCGTTCGAAAGCTCCCGAATCCTGGTTCTTTTGTAATTTATAAGTCTGCTCACGTTTTTCATCTGAAATTCAACCGCTTTCTTGACAGATTTACAGATATTTTCACATTCTGACCCGATATTTTGAAAATACTTCCTAGCCTAAAAATTCCGAAATTTCATATAAAAACTCCAAAAATCTCACACTTTCATCCATATTATCCGTGATTTCTGTAATTTTCGTTGTTTCTCTTTTACATTTTATACATTTCGGTGATAACAAATCTATAAATAAAATTTTTCATATATCAAAAAATTTCAAAAATAAACTTACTTCGTCCTACACATTTAGCACACGCTATATGTCCACAATTTGCAAAAAAAAACTTGCATCCACTTGGATACGGTAATCTAGTACAAATATTACAATGTAACCACGGACAATCCATCGAAAAATCCATCAAAAATAAAATCTTTAGGAATTTTAAAATTTTAAACATCTCCATCCGTTATTGCAAACTTTCGTCCCAAGACCCAATTCCATTCAAACCCCCTATTAAAAACAACTTTTCTTATAAAATTTATAATTAAAAATAAACCATAACACTGATGACAAGTATTGGTCAATAATAACAACCACAATCATCAAAAAATTAAAAAAATCACATATAATTAGGGCATTTATTTCGCCGGTTCTTCAACACGAGGTGGATCCACATCCATAGGCTCAGCATTTTCAGGAGCTTCTTCAATCTTAACTTGATGAATAACCGATCCATTGTATGCTTCTTGAAGTTCTCCATGTTTTTTAGAGTAATCTTCAACTGTCAATTCACTGTCATCTTCATAAAGAAATTCATCAATATTATTCATCAATGATTGAAATCCATCTTTTTTTTCTGAAATAAACAATCCTGGATTTGTTTCCATTTTTTCACGAATTTCATAAAAATACGATTCTAACGCATTTTTAGCTTCTGCTTTTCTGTTCGCTTGTTCATCATTAATACGCATTTGACGTTCAGCTTCTATGTATTCTTGTTTAACAACTTGATCAACACCATTAGAAAGAGAACTAAAAGCATACATTCTTGTTTCTCTGTCTCTCGGTTGTGGTGGTCCAGTTGAAGCATTTTGTTGTTGACCTTCTTCTTGCTGATTTCCTGTTTCATTTTTCTGTTCTTGTGTTTTTTCATCTTTTTCATTTTTTCCTGCTTCTGTGCCATTCTTAGATTCAGCAGGATTTGGTTCTGGTTCCGAAGGTGCAAGTTCTTTTTCAACTTTCGTAATTGAATTACAGTAAATCAAATGATCAAGTTCATAACTAAAAGTAAAACGATAACGTGGAGCTTCAATTGCATATGGATTTGGCTCATTTTTGCTATCCAAAACAACATTAGAAATGTGCAAGAGATCTTGACGATGACTGTTAGCAAAATTAGCATAAAAGAGATCCACTTCTGTAACAGGAAAAGTCGCATGACGTCTTGATTGAATTGCATCTCCACGTTTGAATATTGTTGCATATTTAAATTCGCCTTTTTCACTTCTATAACGAGCAAGAATTGATTCAGGTACAAAATCTTGCAATTTAAATTGAGATGCACGAACACGAGGTGACAAAAGACCAGCCATCAACGCGGCACCACGAACAATTGCTTCATCTTGATTCATTGTTGTTTTAGCCAATTGTTGAAAATTACGTTCAACAATTGCACGAATAGCAGGAATACGAGTTGATCCACCAACAAGTTCCACTTCAACATTAGCAGGATTAATTTGAGCTTCATGAAGAAAATTGATAACTAATTTTTCAAATTTTTTGAATATATCTGCTGCAAGCTCTTCAAATTTAACACTGAAAAAAAAATAAATTATATATTAAAAAAATATTTAAAAATTACCGATCAATTTCAGCTTTAAAATCCGTGTCTTCCATCAGGCACTCGATATGACTTATGACTTTCGTATTAGCAGCAGAAGTCGATTTTTTCACTCTTTCAGCTTCTTCAGCCAACTTCAACCATGCTTTTCTGTTATTTTTCGCATTCAACTTCTTTGTTTCCAGGAAAACAGCAGCAAAGTACTCACGAATGGCGTTGTCAAAGTAGTATCCACCGACTTCGGTACTGTGTTGAGCCAAAACGACACGTGCTCCATCCTTGTGGACCTCAGCCATGGAAATTTGGGCTTGAGAATAACCGACATCAACAAAAACTACTTTTTTTGGTGGTTCATTTGGAGCTGGAAGACTCGTTTTCTTGAAGAAAGCATATGAAGCAGCTAAGGCAGCCGTTTCATTTATCAATTTGATAAACGGGAAACCGGCGATTTTCGCTGCTTCCAAGATTACTTGTCGATCAGAAACCGTATAGTAATAGGGAACCGTGAGAAAACACTCCTCCACGACGGTACCGGTAGATTTGCGGGCAATATCGAACAACTTAGTCAAATAGGCACCGAGGACTTGTTGGATTTCGAGTCTCACTGGTTCGTTTTGATGGTTCTGAAAGTCCAAATTTAAAAAAATTAAAAAACCGAAACTTACGAAAACTTCCACACCAGCGTACAAGTCCTTTGAAAGAGGATTCACAGGAAAGGTTTTACAAGGAATTGCATCCAGAATATCCCCATGTTCAGCATCTCGACGCAAAAGAGGTTTGAAAAATGCAGCAGTACTCTTGAATTTCGACACAACCTGTTGACGAGCAGGGACACCAATAGATCTAGGGACAGAATTGAACGAAACCGCCGTTCTGCAAGTGAAAATTAGGTTTGCACAAAGTTTTAGAACTTACGGTGTGGCTAAAAGAGAGTACTCGTTGGGCAGCACTTCAACCGTTCCATCCTTGATTCCGGCAATGTAGGTAGTAGAACAGCCGAGATCGATACCGATAATAGACATTGAAAACAACCGAAATCCGTTGAAAGTAGAATCGATTTGCTGAAAAGGTAAATTTTAGGGCATTTTATATAAAAATGACGAAATTCCGGTGTTTTTGGGATTTTTACATAAAAACGCGGAAAATTAATGAAATAAAAATCGGAAATTCGTCACTTTCCGACACAAACACGGCAGATTCAAGACCGGGGGCAACACTGGGACAACCACACCCAATCCTAAATCTGAAAATCATCAAGAATAAAAACATTCAAAAATCGATAAATTCAAAAAAAGTCAAAAATATATGATTCATTTTTAATTAGATTTATCTCCAAAATTCAAGGTAAAAGTCGAACTGAAAAAGTTAATGGACCTTCTGAAGACTAATATTACGTAAGACAAACTTCCATCAGAAAATCGGAAAAGCCAGACTGAAAAAGGGCGGGTTTTGCGGACGCTACGCCAGGAAAGCCCATGTTCTCGAAATTTCGCTCACGTTCCAGACTTGTCCGGCCAGTCGACCGCGGCTGTGCGACACCCGCTCCCCGGCGGTGTTTGCTCCCTATTTTTTCCTTTTCGACTCTCCCTAATTTCGAAATTCTTTTTAAATTAATATTTCCTTAACTAAAATATTAAGTTAATTCCAATGCAAAAAAATCGATATAAAAACGAAATGAAATAAACCTTACGAAATAGAGGGAGCAAATGTCGCTGGGGACCAACTATCGTCCCGTTAGCCGACCACTATCCTGGCCCGTTTTCCTATTTCGACAAAGGTGCCAACATGCTTTTAAAATTTCGAAATTATTATAAAAAAGTTACAAAAATACATCAACAACATTTTAAATAAAATATTTAATTTCGAAAATCGATAAGAAATAAAAATTAATTTTTTGTTTTTAATAAATGTATTTTAAATAATAAAATGGGTAAGTTAAGGTGTTTTCAGTTGAGTTTTTGAAAGTTGTTTATGAAAAAAATAAAATTCATATATGACTCGTCGCCCACTCAGCTCCGAGCAATCTTCGGACCTCAGTTACTGTGGAAACAAAAAACTACACCAAAAAAGGATATAAAGTGATAACGTGAATATGAGGAACTGTGGAATACTAGAGGAGATGAATGAAATTATCAATTATCTTGTGTTGAAGTTTTTATATAAATTTTATCCTTATTTTATTGTTGAGTAAAGATTACTATTATTTTACTTTTGTTTTTTATCTTAACAGCTGATTTTTAATAAATATAATTTGATCTATCATCAGATTACTTTTGAGATACAAACTACACTAAAAAAGGATATAAAGTGATAACGTGAATATGAGGAACTGTGGAATACTAGAAAACATGAATGAGATTATCTGTTATCTTGTGTTCAGATTTTTATATAAATTTTATCCTTATTTTATTGTTGAGTAAAGATTACTATTATTTTACTTTTGTTTTCTATCTTAACAGTTAACGAAGAGAAATATCCTCGATTTCTTGTATTATCATGCAATTTTAAAAATTACAAAATTATTTTTTTAAATATTTTTATCAGTAATTTTGATTTTTAACAAAAAACATAAATTTAAAATTATTTTCGACAAAAAATTAAATAAATCAACCTGCCCCAACGTTGCGGGCAAACTGCGGATTTTACTGTTATTTCAAAATTTCCATATATATATAAATATAGGTACTAATTAATCTGCTTAAACATCGCGAGTAAATTGTGAATTTTATTATTATTTCGAAATTTCCATATATGTATAATCGACCAGTCTGCCCCAATGTTGTGGGCAAACTGCGGATTTTACTGTTATTTCGAAATTTCCATATGTAGATAAGTATCGATCAGTCTGCCCCAATGTTGCGAGCAAACTGTGAATTTTACTGTTATTTTGAAATTTCCATATATATAAATATAGGTACTAATTAATCTGCTTAAACATCGCGAGTAAATTGTGAATTTTACTGTTATTTCGAAATTTCCATATATGTATAATCGCCCAGTCTGCTTCGATGTTGCAGATAAACTGCGGATTTTATTTCTATTTCAACTTAGACATCGACCATTTTATAGATCCCAATATATCTCAAATCGATCATAAATTTCAAAAAATAATAATTTTCGATAATATTAATAAAAAAAATCCTCTATCAATTCATCGACAAAAGTCCAAAAAATAAAAACAATCCTCGATTATTTCATCATTATTTGGAAAATTTCCAAAAAAATTAAAATTTTTTAATTTCAAAAAAATCATTTCCAAATTTCTTCAAAAACTACAGTACTCCAATTACTTATCTCGTTCGACATCCAAAAGTAAGCCATAATCACGAAATTAAAATAACATCTTTTTTCAATAGAAACTTCCTCTAACATATCCTTCCAAAAACACTTAAAACCGAAAATTTTATCATTTATAAAAAACCAAAAAGTAGATTTCGCAACATTAAAAAACAAACCATCTGCATAGGAGATCGGGCAATTACTTGAGCGAAAATCGGATGGGCTCCCTAACTCTTCCGGTATTCAGAATCGTTTTTTGTTCGTTAACAGCAAGCTTGGCCCGCTCCTTTTGGACTTCACTGAGTTCCAATTGGAGTTTGCTTCTTTGATTCAGCATCTCTAGTCGTTCTTCTTGCTGAAAAAATTGATTTTAATTGGGAAAAATTAAGTTTAAGGAATCCACAAGAGAAAAATAACCAATATCCTGAGTACCGAAATATCGATTCGTGTCAAACCTGAAATAAATCGACGAAGCTGCGGCAAAATTAAATAAATAGTGAGGATTTAAAACGTTGCCAAATGAGGCAATTATCATTCCGTGATGTAATCAAACGTAAAACGTACCGCAGCTCGTCGTTCTTCTTCAACCTCTTGGATTTTCTTGTTCAATTCTTCTTCACGAGCAAGACACCGCTGTTGAGCTTCATCTTGACGTTTTTTGGCTTCCGTCATCTCATGCTGAAGTTCCTGCTCAATCTGAGAACGAAGTCGACTTTCCATTTCTACTTTTTCTTTTGCAACTCGTTCACGTACTGCTTCATCCATCTTACCTATTTTTGCTTCTACCTAAAATCGCATTGCAAAAATCAGAGATAAATATCATTATGGAATTTTTAAGAACAAATTTCTAGAAATTACGACAGTATACATGATGGATATTTCGTAATTTTAGAATTTCAAAATGAATCATTACAAAACTTCGAAAATTGGCATTTTTATGGAATTATGTCCATGAAAATTCATAAAATTTGTCAGAAACTACAGTAGCCTACGTGACAGGTCGTGATTTTATATCATTTCGTAATTTTTTAAGAACATGTTTTACCTAAATAGATCTGAAAGGTTCTAAATAGTAATTACATGGGGTACAAAGTTCCTATCTACTTCCAATGTTAGGAATTATATATGAAAACACTGAAAAATCTTCGAAAAATCGTACTTAATACGGAAATATCACCCAAAAAACAAGTTATTTTGCTTGTTTTCGTCTAAATAACCTTCAAAATCAAATAACTCACCAATTCAACAACTTTTTCGCCGAGCCAAACAAGGATTTGATCGTTTTTTTCTCCAAAGTTCTCACCGCTGTCAGCAAAAATCGATAAAAATTCGTTCTTGATTTCCTGTGGAATGATTAAACTGGTAGAAGGTTTCGAAGGTGCTGTGACGAGTTCAGCTTGTTTCAACACAACAGGGGACTTTGTTGGTGGAGGACTCGCTGGGGGGTTCGGCGGGGACGGACTTCTGGATTTCGGAGTTGAGCGTCTGCGACGGCGATCATAATCTCGTCGATCTCTTCTATCGTAGTCCCTATCACGTCTTCTGCGATCTCTTCTGTCATCTCTCCTATCGTAATCACGGTCTCTTCTGCGATCTCTAGAACGAGATCGACGACGACGTTCGCGTCGTGGAGATCTGGATTTAGAACGACCCGGACTCGGTGGGGAACGCGTTCTTGATCTCGAACGTGGCATCTGTAAGTCTAAATCGTAAATCTGAAAACAAAAAAAAATAAAAGAAAAAAATCAATGAAATATGGAGCTTCGAAGGAAACTTACCGCTGAAAAAAAAACGAAAAAGAGCGCAAACAGCTCGGTTGGCATTGGTCACATTTCGCCAAAAAACAAATTTTAATTTTTTTGTATTTTTGAATTTTATAATTATGACTTTCAAAATCACGTTAAAAACACTGGAAAACAGGTGAAGTTTCGATTAATGCACTTGGAAACTAGTTTAACAAGACGTATTCCTTCTGTGACGAACTCAACTTATCCGATCCAGAAATCCCAATTGTATAATCTTTAGAATCAATTTTCTGAATCTAAAAATATATATTTTTGTAATTTTATTTAGTTTAAATAATTTAAAAATATGCATTTTCTTGTTTTTGATGATTTTAGTTAATTATTAAATTTTAATTTTTAAATATTTTTGAATACCTTATATGATTTAAAAATCCTGATTGTTTGATGTCCTTTGTTAATTTTCTCTAATCCAAAAATATCTATTTTAATAACTTTTTAAAATTCACTTTATTCGAAAATGTCTACTTTTATATTTTTGATGAAATTCGATCCATAAATTTTTTTAAAACTTTGACTAACTTATCCGATCCAGAAGTTTTAATTTTTTGAGATTTCCAGTTATTTTTAATCCAAAAAAGTTTATTTTTGTAATTTTCGTAAATAACTCCAATTTTTAAATATTTTTATTTTATCCAATTTTGGATTTTTTTCAAAATTTTAATGAATTTATTTAATCCGAAAATTTTTATTTTTAGATTTAAATTAATTTATTTTACTAAAAATTACTTAAATAATAATTTTTATTAATATGTTTAATATAAAATTTTTTTATTATTTTAATGAATTTATTTAATCCGAAAATCTTTATTTTTAAATTTAAATTAATTTGTTTTATTTTTAAAAAGTTTTTTTATTAATATATTTAATGTAAAAATTCTTTTTTTTGTTATTTTTGTGAATTTATTTAATCCAAAAATTCTTATTTTTAAATTTAAATTAGTTTATTTTATTTTTAAAAAGTTCTTTATTAATATGTTTAATATAAAAATTCTTTTTTTGTTATTTTTGTGAATTTATTTAATCCAAAAATCCTTATTTTTAAATTTAAATTAGTTTATTTTATTTTTAAAAAGTTCTTTATTAATATATTTAATATAAAAATTCTTTTTTTGTTATTTTTGTGAATTTATTTAATCCAAAAAAATCGCTTAATAATTCGAATGCATTTGTCCGATCCAGAAATCCCCCACTTGATATTTTCGATCTGAAAGTTTTGAGTACCTTCGATTAGGCCCGTTATTTTCTCTCGAGTTTGAAGGCGAGGCCTCAGTTCGATCCGCTTTTTGGCTATTCTAAAGCCCAGAGATCCCTCCGATTCACATAAGGACAACTTGATCGTGCAGGCCAAACAATCCCTTTTTTCTTTCTTTCCTTGCCGATTCAACGAATATGTCAATTTTTTCCTTTTCTGGTTTTAACGATTTTCTTTTGTTTTTTTTTGGAGATATTCGAGAAACAATATTTCTAAATTAATCTCATTACTGTATTTAGGAATGAACTTGGTGAAGAATTTTTGGAAATTTTTAATTTTATTTGTTACCGTAATTGCCAGTCTTATCTCCGGATCTTTGGTCAACGGCTGTCTTCTGGAAGATGACAGGAATTCTGTGTACATTTCAGTCTTCGAAGACGCTCCAATCGGTACATCTTTCGATTTTTTAAAATAATTTTAATAATTTTTCGATTTTTTAAAATAATTTTAATAATTTTCCGATTTTTTAAAAATAATTTTAATATTTTTAAAATTTTTAAAGTTATTTTTTAATTTTTTAAAATAATTTTAATACTTTTTTAATTTCTTTAAAAATTTTAAAAATTATTAAAATTATTTTAAGTTATTTTTTAATTTTTTAAAATAATTTTAATAATTTAAAAAATTTTTAAAGTTATTTTTTAATTTTTTAAAATAATTTTAATAATTTTTAAAATTTTTAAAGTTATTTTTTAATTTTTTAAAATAATTTTAATACTTTTTCAATTTTTAAAGTTATTTCTCGATTTTTTAAAATAGTTTTAATAATTTTTCAATTTTTAATAATTTTTAATTTTTTTAATATTTTTATATTTTAATTTCTTGAAATTATTTTTTAATATTTTTTGAAACTATTTTTAATTTCTTCAAGATAATTTTTCATTTTTAGTATTTTTGGAAAATTTTGAATTTTTAATTAAGCTTTATTTTTTGAATGAAATGGAACAAAATCACCGTTGTATTTTTTGTTTTTCCTCAAGTGGTGCTTTTTCACGAAAAGCCGTGTTAGGGTTATCGGTCGGGCCCATTTTCGACACTTATTCGAAAAGAAAAAACTGGCTTCGACAAGTTTGGTCCTCGAGTACAGGTCAAGTGAACTCTGTTTGAAGTCATTTTTTCTTTAGCTAAGTCCAAAAAACTACAAAAATATTGATTACAATTCCACAGTCCAAAAAAATTAAATTCAAAAAATAAAAATAAAAATAGAAATAGAAAAAAATCATTAAATTCAAAAAATAAAAATAGAAAAAATTATTAAAATTCAAAAATATCAATTTTAAAAAAAATTTTAAAAAAAATAAAAAATAAATTTAATTTAATTTTGAAAAAAAAGTAAAAAATTAAAAACAAAATACTTTTTTTGTTTAATTTTGAAAAAAAAGTAAAAAATTTTTTAAAAAATACTTTTTTTTTGTTTAATTTTGAAAAAAAAGTAAAAAATTAAAAACAAAATACTTTTTTTTTGTTTAATTTTGAAAAAAAAGTAAAAAATAAAATAAATATTGAGATGATTGACGTCGGATTATCCGCTTTCCAGGCTCTACTTTGACGGAATTGCCAATCAGAGGACAGACATTCGGACCTGACGCGAATATCCAATTGAGGCTTATTCAAGGCCAAGATTTCGTTTCATTGGATCAAAGAACGAAGAAGTTAATCCTCGAAAAAGTATTAGATCGAGATCAGGTATTTTTTAAAACTAAAATTACAAAATTTCCTAAATTATATAAAAAGTAAAATGTTAGGAATTCATTTTGAAATAATTTTGTAAAAAAATTAATTTTCAACTTTTTATAAAAATACGTAAAAAATCAAAATTGGCATTTGTTCACATTTCGCCAAAAAATTGAATTTGGCATTCGTTCACATTTCGCCAAAAATCCAAACTTGGCATTCGTTCACATTTCGCCAAAAATCCAAACTTGGCATTTGTTCACATTTCGCCAAAATTATTTTTTATAAAAATACGTAAAAACTCAAACTTGGCATTCGTTCACATTTCGCCAAAAATTACTACTTTTTAATTAGAAACTTCTGAAAATTCTTTTCGAAATTATTTAAATTTATTTTTGATTTTTGTAATAAAATTGACTTTAGGGATTGACTCGGTTTGAAGTCCTGATCGAGTGCAAATCTCTGGTGGACGACCACATTCCTCAATTGAACATAAGTACCTTCGTTACGGTAAAGGACGTAAACGACAACGCTCCAGAATTCGACAAAGAAGAATATTCCATAACTATTCCAGAAGAGCTTCCAGAAGGCACTCCGATAAATCTAGAATTCGAAGCCACAGATGCGGATCAGGAAGGTCCGAACAGCTTCATCCGGTACAGAATCCTCGGATCAGAAAGTGGGGAAGAATTGAGTGAAGTTTCTTCGACTTCGAAGACTCCAAAGCAATTGTTGAAAATTCCGGATCCTTACAAGCCTCAAATCGTCGTCGGGGCCAGAATAGACTTTGAAAAAATCAGGAGATTCGAAGTCGAAATAGAAGCCGAAGACGGCGGATTTCCGTCTTTGAAGACAAAAGCCAAGTTGAAAGTCGTCGTTCAAGACATGGACGACTTGAATCCTGTCTTCCAACACGAAAATTACTACACCAACTCCATTCAGGATTCCATTTTTGAAGTTTTTCCGGATCCGATCTTCGCCAAAGACGCTGACACTTTGAACGATCCTGTTTATTACGAACTTTCTGGAGAATTTAGTGAATTTTACTCCATTAATAACTCCGGAACAGTCAGATTGGTCAAAGATACCGTAATTTCGACGACTCTCTTCGTTCACGTGAGTTTTTCGATTTATTTTATAATATTCAAAAATGTAAAATTGATTCTCGCAGCGAAAATCAGGATAAAACCAGTTGCTTACAAACGGTGGGATCTGGCCTAAAAAGTGATTTAAAAACAAAGTTGATTTCCGCCACGAAAGATCTTGAAAACCACAGTAAATTCATTAATTTAGCACTTCAGATGGGAATTAAAACAAAAATTACCTAAAAAAATTCTTACTACAAAAATCCGCAAAAATGACGGTAATTTTCACGATTTACCGACGCGAGTGGAATTGAAAACAAAAATAACGTGAAAAAAGAAAATTCTCGCCGCGAAAATTCCTGAAAAACAGTAATATTTCTGATTTACCAGTCCGAGTTAAACTTGGTAAACGAACTGTCTCGGAAAATACAACCTACTCTCGCCGCGAAAATCCCTGAAAATTTTAATAACTTTTCTGCTTTACCAGTCCGAGTTAAATTTGGTAAACGAACTGTCTAAACATGCGTAGTCCGCTCTCGCCGCGAAAGTTCCTGAAAACCATAACTTCTTTAATTTGCTAATTTGAAAAAGAATTTGCATCGAAAGTCCTAAAAAAGTTGAATTTATGTTGATTTATCTTGTTTTCTTCTTTTTTTCCTTTCATTTTGAGAAATACTTGTTCCTGGATAATTCCGTAATGAAACCTTTTCGATTGGGCACTTGTGAGAGACTTGAACAACGTCATGGTTTGCGATATATAATTACTTTTTGAAATTAATAAATTTCTCTTTTTTGGTACTTCAAGGACCCGGATTTTGACTAACATCTGGCCAGTTAATTGGCAATTGTTTAGGTCGAATTCTGGTCATTGAGTGAACCGGTTTTTCTAAAAAAAGAAATCCAAAAGCGATAGTTAAGAAATAAAATTCTATTTTAACCTAAAAACACCATCAAATGATCTTCAAAGTTTTCAAGTTGTTTTTTGACAGTAATTTGAGACTCAAAAAGTATACTTGAAAAAAATACTTTTAGGTCCGACAAGTGAACAGACCTGAGAGAGCAGCCATGGCCATTTTGAGAGTGACAAATCAGTCTTCGATCGAATTCCAGCACTTACTGTACTCTGTCCAGGTAAGTCGAGATTGTACAATTCCGATTTGAATTATTTGAGATCTATCGAGAGCCCGAAAGTCAACTTGCGGGCCACTCTAGACACTCAAGTGGCCATCCGAATTTGGATTTTAATCGGGATTCCCTAAATCTTTCAAAACAATCAAGTTTCAGTTGACCTCGAATTCTCCCAAAGGCATGGAAGTGACTCAAGTAAAAGCAATTTCATCAACACCGAACATAAAATTAAGATACAGTATCCTTGAAGACGATTCTAACATTGCTTACATAGAGGAACTCACCGGACGGATATTCTTGAATTCAACCCCGACGAAAGGAAAATACTCAATGAGGTTGCTGGTCACAGATGGCAAAAGTGTAAGTTTTCTAATTTTGTAAAAATTAAAATTTCGTTTTTTTGGAATTTTTCAAAAATTAAAATTCCGTTTTTTTGGAATTTTTCAAAAATTAAAATTCCGTTTTTTTTTTGAATTTTTCAAAAATTAAATTTTCATTTTCTAATTTTTCAAAAATTAAAATTTCTTTTTTTCCAAAGTTTTCTAATTTTGTAAAAATTAAAATTTCGTTTTTTTGGAATTTTGTAAAAATTAAAATTCCGTTTTTTTCTAATTTTTCAAAAATTAAAATTCCGTTTTTTCCGAAGTTTTCTAATTTTGTAAAAATTAAATTTTCATTTTTTTCAAAGTTTTGTAATTTTGTAAATTAAAATTTCGTTTTTTTCTAGTTTTGTAAAAATTAAAATTTCACTTTTTTCGAAGATTTTTACAGAATTTTGGAAACTTCTAAATTTTTCTAGAATTCTATTGAGTCTTCGGAATCTAATCGAAGATTCTTAAATTTTTCGAAATTACTTAAAATCGAGATTCTAGAAACTTCTGAAATTTTATTAAAAGTTTCCAGAATGTAATTAAAGATTATTAAACTTTTAAAAATTTCATAAATTTTCGGGACCTTCTAGAATCTCAAAAATTGTCGAAATAATCTGAATCAAGAATTCTGAAAGTTCCAAAAATTCATATTCAAACAACTTTATGTAAAATCTACTTTTAATTTTTATATTTATCACTAAAATTACATTAAAATTCCCAAAATTTAACATAAACGTAAAATCGATATATGAAACCGGAATTTTGAAAGGTTTTAAAATTTCGAGATTTCGCAATAATATTCGTTTTTATTTTTTATAATTTTGGGTTTTTCAGAGAGCATGGTCAAAGTTGGAGTTGACGGTGAAGAAAGTCAACGTGTTCGAGCCGGAATTCGACCAACCGGAGTACCTCTTCGACGTCAGGGGAATCGGGATGATCGGACAGGTGAGGGCCATGGACAGAGACGAGAACGACACTGTCAGTTACAGACTTCTGAATCTCCAAGGGTAAATTACTCTTTTAAATAATAAATAATAACTTTTTTAGTATTTTCAAAATTGACCAAGATGGAATGTTAAGTAATCCAGGGACGCTGAAGGTGATCCCCGGAAACACCTACGAACTAGTCGTCATGGCCGAAGACAGTCAAAAACACAAAAGTTTCGTCAACGTCCTGTTGAGAACTCCTCCTAGTGGTTGGTTTGGACCTACAGAAGCCATTTTCATCGTCTTCTTTACCGTAGTAGCAGCTTTCTTCATCTTCCTCGGAATGTGGATGGCCCGCAAGTGCAAATCGTAATTTTTTCTTTTTTTCAGCAAAAATCTTGAAAATTGAAACTTCCAGAAAATCTTAATTTTCTAAAATCTTCTAAAATTTCCAGAAGATCTTAGAAGTTTGGAAATTTTCGAGATTTTAAAAAATCTAATCTTTTTAGAACTGTTCGAAATTTGGATTCTAGAAGTTTCTAAAAAACTCTAAAAATTTTTAACACTTTTTTACTTTTCTTTAAAATTTTTATTTTTTTTACTTTTTTTAAAATTTATTTTTATTTTTTTACTTTTTTTTCAGGAGTTCGTTGTGGCCGACTTCTAGGAGAGGAAACAACAAAAGTTGGAGAACTAATCCGGTAATTGTGGATTCTGGAGTCGTTATCACGAGGTCGACTTCTACCGACATCGACGCCTATGGCACTACGAATCCCAACATTCAGAGGTTCAGCACGGGTTCTTTAGGGGAAGAAAAGGACAGAGAAACAGTGGCGATTAGTTATTCCAATGCAGCAGCTAGTTTTGCCCCTCCTGTGTCCACTCAGTCGATTTTTACTTCTCAATCAACATCATGTCTTGGAACGATTATTCAGAATTCTAATAACACGTATCAAAGTCAGACTGCCGCTAGTTCCCCTGCTAGAACCCGAAATCTACTTGCTCCTAATTCTCAAGCTTCAACAGCCAGCATGACCCCTGCTATTTATTTTTCCTAAACGCCGGTCTACTGTCAGCTGTACAACAATCATCCCCTTTTCCTCAGTGGTGATTTCTGGCCTTCAGTCATTTTCCGATAGGGGTTTTAGGACCTCATCTCTTTCTCCGATGAGGGTTTCTGACTCCCAATCCTCTATTAGTTAGAATTCTGACCTTTCCCTTTCTCTGATGGGGGTTTCTGACTCCCAATCCTCTATTAGTTAGAGTTTTGACCTTTCCCTTTCTCTGATGGGGGTTTCTGATTCCCAATCCTCTTTATTAGTTAGAATTCTAACCCCCTTCCCTTTTCTTTAATGGAGATCTCTGATCTTCAATCCTCCTCCTTAATTAGGATTTCAACCCCCCTTCCTTCTTCCTTAGTGAAGA
Source organism: Halicephalobus mephisto (assembly GCA_009193035.1). Taxonomy (NCBI): domain Eukaryota; kingdom Metazoa; phylum Nematoda; class Chromadorea; order Rhabditida; family Panagrolaimidae; genus Halicephalobus; species Halicephalobus mephisto. Next base: position 38,823 of record SWDT01000172.1, on the reverse strand, counting down.
TTTCTCTCCCTTGATTTCGTAATATTAGTTTTGATTTCTTTATTTTTAGAGTTCCCTAGGAAATCAGTGATTTAAAGAACTTAGTTTTAAAACTGATATTAAGTGGACTAAATGCCTGAGGGGATGATTGTGGTACAGCCTTTTTATGTGATCTCATTTAAAAAATTATTTATTTTTCGCGATAGAAATCTTTGAAAACTCGTAAAAACGACCTTCGTTGAGCTTGAATTTTATGAAAAAAAATAAAATAATTTTCACCTTGGATTATCGGTACCTCCTGTGGGATCACTACTGGGTTGATGATGTAAAAGTCGTTGATTTTTTTTTTGAAGTTTACTTCCTAGTTGATCTTTATTGACTTCAACGACGGTAGTTGTGTGGATTTGGGTTATGGTTTGTGGAGGTTGAATTTCATAAGTATAAATTTGAGAATTTCGAACTTGATTACTACTGAAACTAGCTGCAGAAACCCCTGAGGCGGGTGTCTGGGGTTCGTCTGGTTCACTTGGGGTTGTACTTGATCCTGATCTTGAATTAATTTCCTCAGAATCATCACTTTGAATTTTTCTTTCTGTTGAAGGTTCAATAAGATGAATTCTAATGCCTCCAGAATCGCCGTCTTTTTCTGATGTTGGATCTGTCGGAGTTAAAGATGTTATTTGTTTTTTCGAAGACGAATTTGATCCTTTGCTTATTTGTCGACTTAGGGAGAATTTTGTTCCTTCTGAAAATCCTGAAGAAACATTTTGAACTTGATAATTTTGAAGAAAATCTTTATCGCTTAATCCAGTCGCAACTACGAATTTTCGTCTTGTTGCCGGAGGCAAATTAGCCATGTAATCCGCGATTTGTCGTTCCATTTCAATTTGATTTTCGAAATCGTTCAACTTGGTAGAATGGATCACCGACGAAGGTCCGGATGAAGTCCTATAATGACCCCCGTTGGTACTCTGATGGGGTACTTGGGGGGTACCTCTCGGTTTCGACAAAGATCTTTGTTGATTTCTTCTTTCTGCTATGTTTTTTCGCATTTCTTCCATTTTAATTGCTGGATCAATTGAGAAATTTCTCTGTCGGATAAATGTCGGATCTTTTTCGAAGTGCTGCAACGACGAAACCGACATCGCTCCCGTCATCGGCGTGAATCCAGAAACCTGGTACTGTTTCGTCATTGAAGTTATCTGAGGAGAATTACTGTAAAGAGGATTAGAACTCGTCGAAGCCCTTCCCACGGCCAGTCTTCTCACGTTTTCCTCCAAAACGGAAAATCTCCTGTCCATGGAATGCCGCTCTTCCGCCAGCTGCTCGTGGAGTCTCCTGTTGTCGTTCAGTAATTCCTGCATTTTTCTGTCTTTTTCCAACTTTTCTAACTCCAATTTTCGATAACGACTATTTCTGAAATCCGACATTACAAAAATTAAAAAGTAATTTTTTTTGAATTTTTAAATTCCCGCGCAAAATGAGAGTGAATTTTACAAAAAAGGAAAAAACGGCAAATCTGGCAATTCATTATCAAAATCAACTTTTTTCTTTACCTAAATTTCCAAACTTTAGAAAATCTTCCAAATTCGTTTCAAAACAACGTCATTCGAAATCTTTAATTTTTAAATTCCCGCGCAAGAGCGAATCAACATTACAAAAAAGGAAAAAATGATAAATCTGACAATTCACTATCAAAATCAACTTTTTTCTTTACCTAAATTTCCAAATTCGTTTCAAAACAACGTCATTCGAAATCTTTAATTTTTGAATTCCCGCGCAAGAGCGAGTCAACATTACAAAAAAGGAAAAAACGGCAAATCTGACAACTCGTTTTTCTTATTTTTTTCAATCCTAAAAATTCGAAACTACTTTGTTTAAAAATATTTTTAATTTTTAAAATATAGTTTTGAAATAATAAAATTAAAACTTACAAATTTTCAATTTCTGCTTTCAACATGATTTCTTTTTTTTGATTATCTTCTCCGTATTTTTTCTGGATCTGAATTATCATAGCTTCGAGTTGGGCTATCTTGTCGTCCTTCAGGGCGAGGACCCGCTTCATGCCCGAGGCGTCTTCTGATTCTGGTGATGTTTTATTTTTTCTAGAATTTTCTTTTTGAATTTTTAATAAAGTAAAATCCATTTCTAATTTTGCTTTTTCTTTCATATATTCTTCTTGTCGTTTTCTGTCTTCTATTGACTCCTGAAGCAACTTCTGGAGATTATTGCACTTCTCAACTAAGACATTACTGTCCATCAATTGCCGGTCCTTCGTTGCCAGTCTTTCCTGAGCGTTCGAGAGGGCTTTCTCGAGCATCACGATGTGGTTTGTTTGTTCCGTCAAAGTCACGTTTTGAGCGTCGATTTCGATTTTTTGTCTGTCGTTCGCACTTTGGAGTTCCTTATCTGAAAACCACAATATTATAAAAAAACAAAAATATTTTTATAAAACTTTTTAAAAATTTAAAATTTCATATATGAATTTTTTTTTGAATTCTGGGATTTTTGGAGAATTTTAAAATTTTCTGTTTAATTCTAAAAAATCGAAATTTCCAAAGAGATTCTAGAAATTTTCAGAATCTTAGAAAATATTTTAATTTTTTAGAATTTTCTGTTTAATTCTAGAAAATCGAAATTATTAAAAAAATCCTGGAAGTTTTTAGAATCTTAGAAAATATTTTTAAAATATTCTAATTTTTTTAGAATTTTCTGTTTAATTCTAAAAAATCGAAATTTCCAAAGAGATTCTAGAAATTTTTAGAATCTTAGAAAATATTCTAATTTTTTTGAATTTTCTAATTCTAGAAAATCGAAATTTCCAAAAAAATTCTGGAAGTTTTTGGAATCTTAGAAAATATTTTTAAAATATTCTAATTTTTTTGAATTTTCTATTTAATTCTAGAAAATCGAAATTTCTAAAAAAATTCTGGAAGTTTTTAGAATCTTAGAAAATATTCTAATTTTTTTGAATTTTCTAATTCTAGAAAATTGAAATTTCTATAAAATAAAAATTTTCAAAACCAACTTTGAGCGACGTATTCGTTGAGTAACATCGTCAACTGGGCCAGTTGCATGTTGTCTGATTGGGTAGGGGGTAGGGGTCCCTGGGGTAGATTGCCAGAGTTGCTCAATGCTTCTATTCTTTGATTTAAAGCCGAATTTTCCAGAGTTAATCTCTGGATATGTTGTTCCATTTTATTCAATGCCATTTTTTCTATTTTTTCTTGTTGTTCTCGTTGATTAAGAACTTGTTCGAATTCTTTTTCGATTCTGTCGTAGGCTTGTTCTAGTTGTCTTAATCGTCCAATTTTTTGTTCTAAATTATCATTTTTTTTCTTTAAAATTTCGTTTTCGTTCCTCAACGCCGTCAAATCCGCTACTTTAATCATCACCGTGTTCGGGGGAGTCGTGTTTGCCGGAGGGGCTTCTTGATAAAAAATAGGACCTCCATTGGTGTATGTTTTAGCTTCATAAATCTGATTCTGTTCTCCAGAATTGAATGGAGACTGTCTGAATTCATCGGATTTTCCATTTTTGTTTCCGTCAATTGTAAAAAGACAAGGATGAGAGTGGCTCGTCGGCGGGGGTCCTGGCGGAGGCCCAGAGGGCATAAACGGTCTGAAAAGATAAATTCCATATATCAAAACAACTTCTTCCTAAATTTCATATATCAAAATAATTTCAAAAATAATTTTCATATATAAAAGTTAAAAAGAGATAATTTTCATATATAAAAATGATTTTAAAAATAAATTTCATATATCAAAACAACTTCTTCCTAAATTTCACACATAAAAGCAGCAAAAAAGATAAATTCCATATATCGAAATAACTTCAAAAACAAATTCCATATAGCAAAGTTAAAAAAGATGATTTTCATATATAAAAATAACTTCTTTCTAAATTTCATATATCAAAGTAATTTCAAAAATAAATTCCATATATCAAAACAACTTGAAAGATAATTTTCATATATAAAAGTTAAAAAGAGATAATTTTCATATATAAAAGTGATTTTAAAAATAAATTTCATATATCAAAACAACTTCAAAAACAAATTCCATATAGTAAAGTTTAAAAAAGACAAATTCCATATATCGAAATAACTTCAAAAATAAATTTCATGTATAAAAGTTATAAAAAAGATAAATATCATATATAAAAGTGATTTTAAAAATAAGTTTCATATATCAAAGTAATGAAAATTAATCTTATATTTCGAAATAAAAAATCATATTTAAAAATAATCAAAGAACCAACCGAAATTGCTGACTAGAAGCTGTTGCTTTTTGTTTTTGTTGCTGTAGTAAATGACTCGTGTAATTTTCAATCATGTCTTTGACCTTTTGCTCGTCTGATTCCTCTCCTTCGTGATCTGAAACAATAGTAACTAAAATTACATCGAAATTTTGCAATTTTCAAGATTCAGAATTCTTTAGAATCTTCATGGAATTCAGTGGGAAATTCTAAAAGTTTTCTGAATTTTTAGAAATTTTCTAGAATCTCCTCTAGGAATGTAGAATTTTCTCAGAATTCAGTACAAGATCCTAAAAGTTTTTAAATTTTTTTGGAACTTCTAGAATTCTCCCAGAATCCTCCTAAAATCTTCTCAAAGTTCAGTAAAAGACTAAAAGTTTTTAAATTTTTTTGGGAACTTCTAGAATCCTTTAGAATTTCCCCCCAGAATCCTCCTTGAATCTTCTCAAAGTTCAGTAAAAGACTAAAAGTTTTTAAATTTTTTTGGAAAGTTCTAGAATTCTCCCAGAATCCTCCTAGAATCTTCTCAGAATCCAGCAGAAGATTTTACAAATTTTTCAGTATTTCATGGAATTTTCTAGAATCCAATCAAAGATCCCAAAATCTCCCTAAAATTCCCCTAGAATCCAATCAAAAATTCAAAACTCTTCTCAGAATCTCTGGAAACTTCTGGAATCTAATAGCAAGTTCGAATCAATATACAAAATTAAAATCTTAAATTTTCCAAGTTCGTTTTGAAAAAATTCAATTTAAAAATTCGTCTTTATTTTTTGCAACAAAAATTTCGTAAAAAATTTAAAAATTCTAAAATAAAAAAAATAAACTTTTATATGAAATTTTTAAAAATTTATTTTCAAAAAAAAATTAATTTTTAATTTTTAAAAATTTCTTCCGAAAAAAATTTAATTTTTAATTTTCGTTTTTTTTTTAATTTATCTTTAAAAAAATTTAATTTTTAATTTTTAAAATTTATCTTTGAAAAAAAATTAATTTTTAATTTTCGTTTTTTTTTTAAATTTATCTTCAAAAAAATTTAATTTTTTAATTTTATTTTTAAAAAACTTTCAATTTTTTTAAAATTAATTTTTGAAAAATTTCAATTTTTTTTTTGAAAATATTTATTTTTAAACTTCTATAGTAGTGTAATATTTGTAGTAAGTAAACAGACTTACGGATATCCAATCCACTGGCGGCTTTGGCTTCCATGATGAGCTGGGGAAGGATCTGGCCTCCGGGCATCGGCATCTGGTTGCCCCCGGTCGTCGACCCTTCCATTTTCGGACAAATCGATCGATCAAATTAACCAAATTCGATCAATTCCAAAGTCTCATCATCTGACTTTTGAAAGAAAAATTAATTTTTTTAAATTTTAAAATTCAATTTAAAAAAATAAATTTCTTCAAAAATATTTAAAAATTAAATCAGCAAAAAGAAAATAACGGAACACGTCTTGTCGGAGAACAAAAGTGCTCTTGGTGCAGCTGTTAGATAGAAAAGAAGAAAGATGGTTGTTACGCGAAGAATGGAATGCAGTGAAGAATTTCCGCGATCGGTGGGCGAACGGGGTACTCGACTCGCCTCTCAAACTCCCGCAACGTGCGAAACTAGCTGTTCATTGTCGATATTGAGGCAGAAACAATGACAATTTTGTTTCATATTGTTTATTTTTTTAATTTTATTTTTTGATTTTTTTCGAATTATTATGACGTTCTATACGTGTTGTAGCTATTTTTAATTCGTATTCATATATGAAATCCCTATAAAATTAACCATTTTTGATGATACTGAGGCAGGAATAATGACAATTTTGTTTCATATTGTTTATTTTTTTAATTTTATTTTTTGATTTTTTTCGAATTATTATGACGTTCTATACGTGTTGTACCTATTTTTAATTCGTATTCATATATGAAATCCCTATAAAATTAACCATTTTTGATGATACTGAGGCAGGAATAATGACAATTTCGTTTCATATTCTTTATTTTTTTATATAATGTTTCGATTTCTTTGAATTATTATGACGTTCTATACGTGTTATACCCTTTTTTAATTTGTATTCATATATGAATGTTTCTCAGATCAATTGTTTCTGGCGATATTGAGACAAACATAAAGAAGACTCTACTTTATATCCTTTGTAACTTTTTTAACTTGTCCTTGGTCCTAATATAAAATTGTATATATTCTCTTATATTGTTCCTATTTTCAATGTATGTCCATATATGAATTTTTTAGTTAATTGTTTTTGTCGATAATAACAAAAAATTACAGGATAATTATAGTTTATATTCTTCGTTGATCTTTTCTGTATTTTTTTTCTGTTTTTGAAGCTTAAAGTTTAATATAAAATTGTGTACATGTTTTATCCAAATTGTTCCTATTTCTCAATGTCTTTTTATATATGAATCTTTCCCTAATCAATCATTGTTGGTACTAAAGGAAAAACTGAAAATAGTTTTGGTTCATAGTTCTTGTAAATCATTTCCGAAATATCTTCTCTTCTAGATTTTTCCTATACCCTAATAGAGAACCTTGTGTAAGTTTCGCCTCATTTTCCCTAATTTTTCATTCGTTTTTATATATGAATTTGTTTTTAATGATTCATTTTTGTTAATATTGACGGAAAAGAGAATATAACTTTGGTTCCCAACCCCTAAGGAACCTTTTCTAAACCTTCTTATCTCCTGCTAAACCTCCCTTAAAACCTAGCACAAAATCTTGCACATATTTTTATCAATATTATGTCCATTTTCGCGAAATATCCGGTTCCTGTCAGTGTATTGATTTTTTTAAATTTCCACAATAGTCGTTTCTTATTAAATATTTATCGTTTTTATTTTATTGCTATTGTTAAATTTTCAGTTCCCAAAATGAACCGCAATTGGATCATTATTTTCACCGTTTTGGCGGTTTTTTCCATCAAAGATGCCTTCTTTATCAATGGGCATTCTAAGATACCGGATAGTGCTGAGGATTTCTCTGAATTTGACGACGAAACAGTGAAACATGATAAATATTCAAAACAGGCAAATGAAGAATTCGATTCTGATGATGACGTTGAAATTAGGTCTCCTAGTGGACATGAAGGCGTCGGTAAACCTCTTCATGTACCGTTGAATGCTCCACCACTTAAATTTGCATATTGGTAGGTGGTTTTTTGTTATTTATATATGAAATGGATTATTTTAGTGTTTCTTGTGGTTATAGACAAGCATTTGAACAATTTTCTCAAATTGTTACTGAAAAATTCCCAGGAATCAATATTGAAGGAGGAAATTATCCGCCGACTGCGCTGAAGGCGTTTGCTGCTCAGGTTTGGTTTGATATATGAGGAAATTTGTGGAATTTGTTTTTCAGGCGTTGAGTATTGCTAAAATGATCTTAATTATATCATTGATTTTTAATCGTAATCCGTTTGAAGCTGTTGGAATGCAGACACCTGGGTTTTTCAATTGGATGACTCAAAATAAAGTCTCCGCTTGCATGATGGTGTTTTTGTTTTCAAACTCAATTGAAGGAATGCTTATGTCAACAGGTGCTTTCGAAATATACCTTGGAGATGAACTTATTTGGTCGAAACTTGAATCAGGAAGAATTCCTGCTCCGACAGAACTTATCCAAGCAATTGAAAGCCATTTGGAATTGAGTGGAGCGAAACTGGCTTCTGGTACCTCATTTGGAATTGATTCCGACTAAGAATCTCTTTCTTCTCAATTCGGGTTCAAATTGCGCTCAGCAAATGGAATCAATACGTTATAGACTTGATCACTTGCCTATTATTGATTTGTAACTGATTTATTTTTGGTTTATTTTTAGAATGCTTACTATTTATCAAATTTTTCTTAAGAAAATCATGTTGAAATCAAATTGATGATAACAGTTTTTAAAAACGAAAATGGCGTCATGATTTAAATAAACAAGAATGAATCATTAATCCTTAAAGAATTGAAAGAATTTAACGAAAGTATATAAAAGTGGAAAATTTTTAAGTGAAATTGAGAAATTTTAGGGTAAAAAATGACATATGTTAGGATAAAGAAATTGAAATATTTTAAGGTAAGGAAATTATGAAATTTTAGGGTAAAGAAGAAGAATTTTTAGGATAAGGAAGGGTGAAGTTTTAGAGTAAGGAAGAAGGAAATTTTAGGATAAAAAATGGGGAAATTTTAAGATAAAAAATGACGAAATTTGAAGCTAAAACATGAGAAATTTTAGGATAGGGAAATTTACATTTGTTAACATGCCGCCTGCATGTTGCGTAATGTATTCAACCCAATTTTGAAAGTTGTCTAATCGAATAAAATTGTCTATTCGCGCGTATTTTTATGATCATTTTTGTTTCTGATTGTAAAAATTTAAGTCGAGAAAATTGCTTTTGTGCGTCCATTGGCCGATATATTTTGTCTAGTTGAGTGTCTCTTTTCGCATTGTATACAAACGAGAAAGATTTGTCTGTCCGACTTTGGGTCCTTTGCCGGCCACGATCGTTTGGTTATTTTAATTTTTAGACATATTTGTTCTTTTTTGTGCCGCGCATTTGATATTCAAGAAATCAGAATCCAGAAATATATAACCTATAAAGATGCTTAAGGTGATTTGGCTTATTATTTTTTATTTTTTATATTTTTTGTGGAAATTGATATATGAGTTCTTTTCGTTTTTCAGATGCCGCTCTTTGGAAAATCTCATAAATCTCCCACAGAGATAATCAAAAACCTTCGGGATTCACTGATTTCACTGGAGAAAGCAGACAAAGGAGACAAGAAAGCGGAGAAAGCGGTGGAGGAAGTGAATCGATGGCTGCAGGCGGTCAAGGGCATCATCTACGGACAGGAGAACCAGGAGCCCAACATAGAGCAGGTGGGTCCCAGTCCATCCCCGCTGTCTCCGGGCAGTTTGGGCTCGCACTCCCGGGTGTTCAGTTCCAACTCGACTACTTGGGTAACCCCCAGTTTTGGTGATGGGTGGCACCGTCGGATTCGAATCTATTCATGTGTTCGCAGTGAATTGGGATGGCCAGAACTGTCCACTCCCGACTTGGGTGGATTCCAAGCTGATTCATATGTGCTCGGGACTGGTTTGGGTTCGGAACTAAGACAGTTGAATTGGAACTGAACTGATTGGAAATGGACAGCTTCGGTGACCGGTAGAGCCGTCGATCTGTCCATATATGAGTGCAGTCGGACGGCTTTGCTGGCGACAAGCGCCGATGTGGTTGATATATGGAGACTTATGAGGGGACTTGCAGGTGGCGCAGCTGGCACAAGGAGACGTACACGGCGAACATCCTGCCGATGCTCGTGCACAACCTGAGCAGACTGGACTTTGAGTCGAAGAAGGACGTGGCTCTGATCTTCAACAACCTCCTCCGACGCCAGATCGGCACCCGCTCCCCCACGGTGGAGTACCTGTGTGCCCGTCCCGAGATCGTGCTGACCCTGGCCGACGGGTACCAGGTGCCCGAGATCGCCATCACCTGCGGGACGATGCTGAAGGAGTGCATCCGACACGAGCACCTGGCCAAGATCCTGCTGCACTCGGACAAGTTCTACAACTTCTTCACCTACGTCGAGGCCGGCACCTTCGACATTGCCTCGACGCCCTTCGCCACCTTCAAGGTCGGTTCTTTCTCCAGTAGGTTGCAGGGTTCCGGGGGTTTCCAGAGGCTCCCGTCGTGGTTTTGAACTTTTTCCTAAATTCTGGAGATTCGTGTAAGATTCTCAGACGACTCGGGAGGGGTGTCCTGGAGTTGGCTGATTTCGGGAGGTTTCAGGACCTGATCACGAAGCACAAGACGCTGTGTGCGGGGTTCCTGGAGAGCAACTACGACCGGTTCTTCGAGTGCTACCAGAACCTGCTGAAGTCGGAGAACTACGTGGTCCGGAGACAGAGCCTCAAGCTCCTCGGGGAGCTGCTGCTGGACAGACACAACTTCAACGTCATGACCAAGTACATCAGCAACGCCGACAACCTCAAGATGATGATGGAGATGCTCAAGGACAAGAGCAGAAATATCCAATTTGAAGCTTTCCATGTCTTCAAGGTCGGTTTTTTAAATTTCAAATTGAGTAACTGGTGTAATATGCAAATCACCAAAGATTAGAAAATGGAATACGTTTTAATTCTATAGATTGTAATTTCCAAATGGAAATTTTTGGATCTGTCTAAAATTGATATGAAAATTTCGGAGAAAAATTTATTTTTGAGTTTTACAATATTAAAAATTCAAAGAATTTTCGGAATTTTATTAAAGTTTTAAAAGTTTCTAGAATCTAATAGGAACTTTTAAAACCTTCTGAAATCAGAATTCTGGAAATTCGTTCCGGGACCATTTTTAGTAGTATTTGTTTTTAGTTTTTATAATATTAAAAATTCAAAGAATTTTCGGAATTTTATTAAAGTTTTAAAAGTTTCTAGAATCTAATAGGAACTTTTAAAACCTTCTGAAATCAGAATTCTGGAAATTCGTTCCGGGACCATTTTTAGTAATATTTGTTTTTAGTTTTTACAACAATATTTATTTTTAGTTTTATATTCCTAAAAAAATTGCCCAATGAATATAGTGCATCTACAGTAATCCTCTGAGGTTTTAGAGGGGATCAAAAGTGTTTTCGGAATTACCGATTTGGACTGAAAAGTTGGATTTCAGGTGTTCGTGGCGAATCCGAACAAGCCGAAGCCGATTGCAGAGATCCTCCTGAGAAACCGGGACAAACTGGTGGATTTCCTGTCTAACTTCCACACAGAAAGGACAGAAGACGAGCAATTTAACGATGAAAAAGCTTATTTGATCAAGCAGATTCAGGAGATGCGAGCTCAATAACCGTGAAATTTAAAAATCCTAGGATCAAAAATCATTGTGTATTGGAAAATTACTGTTGCTGCTCGAGTTTTGTCTTTCAGTCAGATTACCCGCCTTCCGAGGTTTCAGTTTTGATATTTCTGATTCCTTGAATCCTCGGGTTATTTGAGTTAACATTTTGCTATATTTTTTTTGGTTAATTTGTCGCTTCTTATATTTATATGGGTTGTTTGGTTGAGAATCGTGTGTGTGATGGAACCGAGTTTTGCTGAATTTTTATGGAGAATATAAACAAAACTCCAATTATGTACAAAAAATGGAACAATGACCCAAAAGTATATAGTTTTTGTTGTACGGTGGTTATTCCCTGGGGATATCTGTTATTTTTGGGATAATTGGTACCTGTATTTGGATTTTTGGTTTTGAAATTTTTGATTTTTTAGTTTTTGAAATATGGAAAATGATCAATATTGGAAGAAAATTTGCAGATTGCACGCAATGTTGGAGCGGATAGATTGATGTTAAAGTTAAAATTGAATTGAGATTTGCAGGTTGCACGCAATGTTGGAGCGGATTGGTAGATAAATACATATGCTGATTTTTGGAAACTTTGAAATTAAATTGAAATTTGCAGATTGCTTGCAATAATCAGGCAGGCATATTGATGTTAAAGTTAAAATTGAATTGAGATTTGCAGGTTGCACGCAATGTTGGAGCGGATTGGTGGATAAATACATATATGGATTTTTGGAAACTTTGAAATTAAACTTAAATTTGCAGATTGTTTGCAATAATCAGGCAGGTATATTGATGTTAAAGTTAAAATTGAATTGAAATTTGCAGGTTGCAAGCAATATTGGGGCAGAGTGACTTACGTAATTGTTGCGCAGGAATTAATTTTATTTTGATTTCGATGTCGACCATTTTACAGACTTTGATGCAATTTTTTCGAATTTAATTGTTATTTTAAGTCAACACAAAAACTAAAAAACCTGGCCTAAAAAAATCAAAAACAAAACCAATATTTCGAAATCGGGAACCAAAAAGTTTCTAAAGAAGGATTTCCAAGGACGAAAATCCCTAAAAACAGCTCTCTTTAAGGAGCAACTACACCCCGGAGGAAGGTCCCCAGGGAGGTCCTCAAGGGGGAGGTCCCTAAGGGGAAGGGGGAGGGGGAGGTCCCCAGGGAGGAACTACCGTACAGACTATGGTGTTTGCTGTAGTTGCGGACTGCTTCATTGACTTCGATCGCTGTTGGTAGGAGAATGAACATGGTGATGAACAGGATTGGTTGAACTTGCTTGATGTGCAGGAGGCTTAGGGGCCGGATTCCCGGGTATAGGGGGATTTCGTTTCGAAAAAATTAAAGGAGTCACAGAAGCGGTAGATTCATCGGAGGAAACATTTCTTTGATTAGAAATTGTCCTCAGGGCATGTCTGTTTTTGTATATGTAGAGAAGAATGGCACAAGTCAAAACACAAACGCAAATTACCGCCACAAGGGTCAAAATTATCAAGCAGATCTTCATCGTTATGAACATTTCTCCGGCTCTCTGAAATCGGATTTGAATTAATTCAAAAACAACCAGATTTTCGTCTAGATTCAATAAAAAGTTTAAAAAAATAAAAAAATCAGAAAAAACAAAAATTTATAATTTAAATTAATTTTTACGCGGGAACTTTTGGCAAAGTGTTCGGATTGAAAATTAATTCTCTCAGACTCAGTGTTGGTTTATTGTTTTTTTAGGATCGAGATTACTGCGAATCAATTTTAGTTTTTAATTTATTATTTATATTTAATATTTTATTTGACCTATCATTACTGTTTTTAGGACTGAAATTACTCCGATTCACTTTTGGCAAAGTGTTCGAATTGAAAATTTACTTTTTAAATTAGGCGCATTTTTTAGGATCAAGATTATTGCGAATCAATTTTAGTTTTTTAATTTGTTATTTATATTTAAGTGTGAATTTGACCTATTATTCCTGTTCTTTTATAAAATCCGATACAAATCATTATTGACAATTTGTTCAAGTTAAAAATTTACTTTTTATCTGTAACTTGACTTTGGCCTATTTTATTTCCCTTATAATTAGAATCATTCCAAATCAATGTTGCCACTTTTCTTATTTGCTACTTATTACCCTTTGTATTAAATGGAAATTAGACCATTTCTTTTTTACGATAAAATCCAGTAGGAGTTAATTTTGGTTGTGATTTCGGTGAACCACCTATTCCTATCTTAAGCGCAAATTAAGGTTATTATTTTTAGGATAAAAACTTGTCCAAGTCGCTTTTGACAACTTGTTCCAATTTCCTATTCATTCTTACATTAAGCGCCTGTCAGCCCAATTGTTATTTTTAGGAAAATAACCAGTGCGAGTCACTTTTGACAATCTGTTCCAATTTTTCATGCATGTCCATATGGACGCGATTCAGGTCGATCCATCCTTTTTCCATAATTCTAGCCAATGCAAATAAATTATTCAATGTGACCTCGACTATGATAATTTTATATAAAAAATTACATAAATGCGTTTTTCCGAAATGGTTTTATATATTGAAAATTACAACATTATACAGTTTACGGTATCCTAAATATTTAAAAAAATAATAAATATAAATATTGTGTGGATTACGGTATCCTAAATATTTAAAAAAATAATAAATATAAATATTGTGTGGATTACGGTATCATAAATATTTAAAAATAGTAAATACCAATATTGTGTGGATTACGGTATTCTGTATGAACATGTTTTTAGAAATCCCATATATTTGCAAATACAGAATACCATAATTCATTCAATATCGATGTTTTAAAAATTGCACACTGGCAGAAACAAGAAATTTTGCATTTGAATTTCCCATATAGTAAGGATAAATTTACGTAAAAAGAATTAAACTTACTCTAGCAGCAAATTGGATGTCTTCCATGCCGCAGGTTTTGAAACAGACTCCACTGCCGGATCCGAATAATTTAGTCAAAAAAGTCGAATCTTCTCTATCAGAACCCATTTCGGATTCGTACAAAGTATTCAAAGATTGTTGACCTCCGTTACTTGAAAGAATATTCTTGAATTTGCCAACTGTTTTAGAAACGTCAGAAAAGAGCTGGCCTAAATCGACTTCTTTTTCGCGACCTCCTCCAAAGTAGTCCGAATCGACAGAACTCGGGGGCGGTGGTCCGTGACTTGTAGCCCGACTGGTCATTCGGAATCAATATTGGACAATTCGAAAAATTTCAAAGTACTTGAAATTAAAAAAAATTTATTATTTTTCAATGTACTTGAAGAAAAACTATCGAATTTCTTTGGTTTTTTTTGGAAATTCCGGAATTCCTGTAAATAAAGGTTTTATCACCCTGAAAATTGTTTTGTAATTTTTTTAATTTTCGAAAAAATTCGATCGCGAAATAAATTTAAAAATAAAAATCTATTTTCAAGCGGATTATCTGGCAAAACCATGAGATCAACTTATTCGAAAAGGGTCAAACAAAAAGTAAAAATTTTCGCGAAATTAAAAAAATTAAATATTTAAAAATTGAAAAAATTAAATATTTAAAAATTAAAGAAAATATTTAAAAATAAAAAAAATCAAATATTTAAAAATTGAAAAAATTTAAAATTTCATTTTAAAATTTTTTTGAAAATGAAAACAAAAAAGATGTTTTTAAATTTGTTCTAATAAAAAAGTGAAAAATTGGCTGTCAAAAAAAGAAATCAGATCTCGATACAAAAGTCTTTAGAAATCAAGACAAGAATGCTTTTAAATTTATTCTAATGATGAAAAATAAAAAATGTCAAAAAAGAAAAATAACCCACATCACGAAAGTTTCTGAAAATCACAACAAAAAAATATTTTAAAATTAATCCTGAAAATTGAAAAATTTCTATTAAAATATGCAAAATTTCCTAAAAATTAAAAAAATATTTCAAAATTAATCCTAAAAATAAAAAACTTCCACTACAGTACTCAAAGTCGATTCCTACCACGAAAATTTTTGAAACATCGAAGTAGGAAAAATACTTTTGAAATAATACCGAAAAAAATTCCACTACAGTATTCAAAAATAATTTTCGCCGCGAAAATTCCTGAAAATCAAAAAATTGATTTTTTATCAAAGAAAATAAAAACAAAAATAACCAAAAAAATTGACTACGGAATTTTTGAAACATCGAAATAGGAAAAATATTGAAAAAAATTTCACTACAGTATTCAAAAATAATTTTCGCCGCGAAAATTCCTGAAAATCAAGACAAAAAAGATATTTTTAAATTAGTTCCAATGATGAAAAATAAGAAAAAAAGCTTTCAAAAAATAAATCAACTATGGTCGCGCAATTTTTGAAGACGAGAACAAAGGTGATGTCAAATTTGTCCCAGTAATGAAAAAAAATAGCTGTCAAAAAAACCAACTCTCGTCGCGAAACTTCTTCAAGATCATAAAAACAATAATATTCTATTCGTTTTAATAATCGAAAACGGAAGTAATGGTTTTCAAAAAATTAATTAATTTTCACAGCGAAAATTTCTGAAAATCAAGAAAAAAAAATTTTTTATCAATGAAAATGAAAACAAAAATAACGTGAAAAAAGAAAATTCTCGCCACGAAAATTTGAGATTTACCAGTCCGAGTTAAACTTGGTAAACGAACTGTCTCAGAAAATGCAATCTACTCTCGCCGCGAAAATCCCTGAAAATTTTGGTAACTTTTCTGCTTTACCAGTCCGAGTTAAATTTGGTAAACGAACTGTCTAAACATGCGTAGTCCGCTCTCGCCGCGAAAGTTCCTGAAAACAGTAATGATTTCATTCGTCTTCAAATACATCTAGAAATTGACACCAAAACTAGCCTAAGAGAAAAGCGAAGTTCAGCGAGGGGAATTTTTGATCGAGATTCCTTTTCCTATTTCTATCCCTATTAGGGAAACGTTGACTACGAGGTAAATCCGTTATAGAGGTGTTCAACCTCGATTATTTGTGATGGCAACTACTTACCCTAGTTTTGTCGCTATCGGAGGTGTGTTTGTTGTGAAATAAATCCGTTACAAAAGAATCCTATCCCGATTATTTGTTAGTGAACTTATTTTTTTTATATATTTCACGAATATTGGAAGCTTATATTCTATGAAGTAAGTTTATGGAAGAATCTAAGGGAATTTATTTTTGAAATAATTTTTCATATATCGTGCTACTACTGGAAATATTCTAAGGCAATTTTATTATGGAAGAATCTAGGAGAATTTATTTTTGAAATGATTTTTCATATATCGTGCTACTACTGGAAATATTCTAAGGCAATTTTATTATGAAAGAATCTAGGAGAATTTATTTTTGAAATGACTTTTCATATATCGTGCTGTTACTGGAAATATTCTCTGAAGTCCGTCATGAAGAAATCTAAAAGAATTCATAGTTAAAATTACTTTTCATATACACTACTACTGGAGACCTATGGGATAAATTTATTATAGAAGAATCCACCTCGAAGTATTTACAATTTTAAACTATTTACTTTAGGTCTTACTATCACTGGAATTATGTTTATTATAAGGTAAATCCGTTACGGAAACATTTAATTGAACAAGTTTATGGACGAAGTACTTGTATATCGTACAGTTATTAGAAGTGCTCATTAGGGAGTCAAGTTGTTACCGAAGGTTCCTACTCCGCTTCTGATCAAGATTATTTTTCATATATCCTGTTACTACTGGAGACATCGGTAACTTGATTATAGGAAAATCTAATCCGGAATCTTTGTAATCCGAGACTATTTCCTACTGCTAATAGGAACCTGTTATTCCGTAAGGTAGACTCGTCACAGAGGAATCTAATAATTTATGATTGAAATTATTTTTATATATCCTACCACTATTAGGACATTTTTACAATGTAAACCTATTCTAAAAGACATCCTACCAATCAAATCCTAAAAGAAACTGAAGACAAGGTCGAAACCCATCACAAAAAACAAGAACAAAAACTATGCTTATCTTGTCGAATGAAAATTATTCAAGAATTTAAATCTTCTTTTCTCATTTTTCCATAAAAATCAGGATGAAATATACCAGCTTCTTTCATGGACAAAGGAGATTTTGAGTTTAGTCAAACTCATCGGAATTCAGGTCCGTCAACAAACAAGCGGACTCTTCGCAGATGCTTGACAAGAGCGATTTTCCATGTTCAATCTTGGTCACTGGGAACTCAGAATGGACTCGACAAATATTGCTGACGCTTTTGTCAGGAGATAAAACTGGGAATCGTTGGAGAGGAAACAAGAGTAAGTGTTGTCGGAACTTTTTAAAGTAGCAAAAACAAAAGTAAAGCAACCTTTTTAGCGAAATTGAAAACGAACTTTGTCAGGAAATTATTTATAAAAATTCAGAGTTTTTTGAAATGGAAATTAGAAGTTTTAAAAATGGAAAATTTTTAGGATGAATTGGAAGGCTTCAGAAGGTTCTGTTGAATTCTGGAAACTGAATTTTAATAAAATTTTATGTTTGGGAAATTTAATTTTTGAATCTAGTTGAATCCTGGATACTTTCAGGATATTTTTAAAACGTCTTGCAAGTTACATAATTCGAAAAGAAAGTTATAAAAATTTACAAGATTTTGGAATCTATGAAATTGTGAAAAGATCTGAAATTTTTCATAAGATCTTTGAAGACTAATTTTCTAGTAGATTCTAGAGACTTCAATGAGGATTCTAAAGACTAATTTTCTATTAGAAGGTGGGATCTTTAATAAAGATTCTGAAGATTTCTGAATTTCTAATAGGAATCACGGAAACTAGTTTTTCATTAGATTTTAGAACTTTGAATAAATTTTAGTAAATTTAATAATCTATCACATCTAAGAATCTTCTACAGGATTCTGAAGACTTGGTAACTGTCGACTAGTCTACAGTATCCTAGAAGCTTATAAAATTTTGAAAGATTTCATAACCGTCCTTTATAATCTATAATGTTCCGCAAGATTCCGAAATTTTAGTTCAATAAATTTTGCACAATTCTGAAAACGAAGAATCTCATTTCTCGCGATCTGAATTGCGTATTCACTTAGGGAGGCTTATTTTTTAACAAAAGGAAAGTGTGACTTGCCTCTTATTTTCGCACAGACGGGATTACAGTCGATGGTTTTGTTTTCTGAAGCTAGTGATCTTCGATGAAAAAATTCCAAACGAGGAAAGATGAGACGTTTATTCATTTTTCGAGACAATAGGACTCTTTTCGAAGTTTATCGAGATATATTTGATCTTGAAGGTTGACTCGAGTGTTTTTCAACAACTCATTCAACGGAGTTTTCCTTTTTGGTCATCATAAATTAAGAGTTATTGCAACTTGAGATAAGACGAACTAGGTCTAGAGTTCCAATGGTCTATTTTTAGGAAATTTCAAAGTTGATAGAAATAATTGTTTTTACAAAATAAATTATATTCAAATTGAAAATTCTAGAAGATTTCAGAATCCAGTAAGAAATTTCGAAACATTGTAGAATTTCTTGAAATCGGAAAAATCCAAAAAACTCCGAATTTGATAGAAATAATTGTTTTTACAAAGTAAATTATATTTAAATTGGAAATTCTGGAAGATTTCAGAATAAAGTAGGAAATTTTGAAACATTGTAGAATTTCTTGAAATCGGAAAAATCCAAAAAACTCCGAATTTGATAGAAATAATTATTTTTATAAAATAAATTATATTTAAATTGGAAATTCTGGAAGATTTTAAAAGTCTACAAAAGACTAGAATAAAGTAGGAAAATTTTGAAACATTGAAACTTTTTAAATTTTTTCGATTTTGGGAAATTTCAAGAAATTCTAAAATTAATAGAAATAATAATTTTTTAAAATTATTTTTAAATTAAAGATTTAATAATTTTTCAAAAGTCTACAAAGTAATCTGAAAAATTTTATAATTTTGTAGAATTTTATGAAATTTCCCAAAATCGGAAAAATTTTAAAAATTCCAAAGTTAATAGAAATAATAATTTTTTCAAAATAAATTATTTTTATTAGATGTATATTGAAGATTTTAGAATCATCCAAAATAAAGTGGAAGCTTCTGAAAACTAGAATTTTCAAGAAATCTGAAAATTTAATTTCTATAATAATTTCAAAAATTTTTAACAAATATCAAAATTGATTTCGAAAAAATTTAAAAAATCTATTTTTAGTTTTTTAAATAATATTGAAAAAATAAAAATATCATGGAAACCATTCGGGATAAAAATGTTGAATAAAAATCAGTGAAAGTTTTACATTTCGAACTCCAACTGAAATCGAGAAGTCAATGGAAAGCTGTAAAAGGAATACGGGGCTTCAAGACGACCTTTTGACAGCTTTGTCGTTTTTCGCAGTTCGCGAGTTGGTCAGTCAATTGATCTAGTTTCTCAAACTAAAAATGTAAAATTTTTAAAAATCAAAAAAATATAAAATATAAAAAGTTTAAAAACATAAATTTTAAAAATATTTAAAAAAAATAGTTTAAAAATGTCAAAAAAATATAAAATATAAAAAGTTTAAAAACATAAATTTTAAAAATATTTTAAAAAAATAGTTTAAAAATGTCAAAAAAATATAAAATTAAGGAAATTTAAAAATAAATAAATATTTTTAAAAAAATAAAATTCCTAAAAATCAAAAAATATATAAAATTAAAGAAATTCAAAAAAATAAAATATTTAAAAAAAAATAAAATTTTTAAAAATCTAAAAAAATTTAAAAATAATTTAAATATGTTCAATTTAGAGAAATATGACGGAAAACAATTTTTCTAGGTCATTCTTAATCATCAATATTTTCTTAGAAAATACCCAATTTTGGATGACATTGTCGGAAAGGCGAAATTAACTCCCGCCGCGAAAGTTCCTGAAAATTATAAAAATGAATGTTTACCAGTGTGACGAAAAACAGGGACAATATTAAAAAATAAAAAACAAAATTAAACTTTGTCTCGAAAATTTCTGAAAATTGTAGAAAAATTTGTTTCATCAATGAGAATAAAAATTATTCCGAAAAAATTTCCACCACGAAAGTCCCTGAAAATCAAAAAAAACTTGATTATTTACAAACTGAATTAAGTACGGTAGGAAAATGATGAAAATAGGAAGTAAAATCTCACCACGAAAGTCCCTGAAAATCAAAAAAACTTGGTTATTTACAAACTGAATTAAGTACGGTAGGAAAATGATGAAAATATGAAATCAACTCTCACCACGAAAATCCCTGAAAATTGGGAAAAATTTGTGTTTACCAATGGATGATGAATTAAGCACAATATTAAAAAATATAAATCAAACAATATACAATTTATTCTCACCACGAAATTCCCTGAAAATCAACAAAACTTGATTATTTACGAATTTAATTAAGTACGGTAGAGAACTGATGAAAATAGGAAGTAAAATCTCACCACGAAAATCCCTGAAAATCAGGAAGGAAGTTATGCACTAACGCGAGTCGAATGAAGTTCGGTGTGAAAAAAAATGAAAAAGTTGTGGTCGCGAAATGAAAAAATAATTCTCGCCGTGAAAATCTCTACAAATCAGGATGAAGCTGATCGTTCACTAACGTGAGCCGAATTAAGTCTAGTAAAAAATCGTTATAATACGATAGAAAATTGTTGTATTTGCCACTCCGAATGGCCCACGGTTAGATGATGAATTCGATTCTCGAAGAAAAGATTTAATAATAGATGCCTTAGGCACAATACAAAACACTATGTCGGCCTCGACACAAACAAACATGTATCAACTTCCCGCCGAGAGAAACTGTATGTTCTCTTGTTGGTGCTCAGGCAATCCGTTCGGGACCAAGCGCTCTCTGGAAATGTTAAAAAAATCCGTTCGGGACCAAGCGTTCTCTAAAAATATTTAAAAAATCCATTCGAGACTAAGTTTTTCCTACCAGTGCTGAGACAATCCGTTCGGGACCAAGTGTTCTCTGAAAATGTTAAAGAAATCCGTTCGGGACCAAGCGTTCTCTGGAAATATTAAAAAAATCCGTTCGAGACCAAGCGTTCAAGGAATCCGTTCAGGACTAAGTTTTTCCTACCAGTGCTGAGACAATCTGTTCGGGACCAAGTGTTCTCTAAAAATGTCAAAGAAATCCGTTCGGGACCAAGTGTTCCCTGTTGGTTGCGCTTCCTATTAAGGATGGGGTGCCCGATCCAACAGAAATCACTTCATGTCACGAAAGTTCTTAAAAATCAGGAGAAAATTGATTTTTACTAATATGGATGAAATTAAGGTTAATAAAAAGAGAAAAAACGGATATCGAAAATCAGAAGTCAATTATCGTCACAAAATTTCCTAAAAATAAAAATAATCTTAAAAAAAGAAAATTTCCATCACGAAAGTTTTTGAACATCAGGGAAGAGTAATTTTTTACCAGTGCGAGTACAATTAGACTTAATGAAAAAACGAAAAAAGAAAGATTGTGAAAAATAATATCAACTGTCGCAACGAAAGTCCCTGAAAATCAAGAAAAGGTAATTTTTTATCAGTGCGAGTGAAATTAACTTTAATAGAAAAAAAATAAAATCAACTCTCGCAACAAAAGTCCCTAAAAATCAAGAAAAGGTAATTTTTTATCAGTTCGAGTAAAATTAAATTTAATAGGAAAAAAATAAAATCAGCTCTCGCAACAAAAGTCCCTGAAAATCAAGAAAAAATCTTTTTTTGCCAGTTCGAGTGAAATCTAGCACAATATTGAAAAAATAAAATCAAAAAAAAATTTACTCCCATCACGAAAATTCCTGAAAATCAGGAAAAACCTATTCTACCAGTGCGAGTGACATAAAACGTCAGATTCAATGACGGCCAAATTGTCCAAGATTAAAAATTCATTTTTATTTTCGAATAAAATG
This sequence comes from Halicephalobus mephisto, assembly GCA_009193035.1. NCBI lineage: Eukaryota > Metazoa > Nematoda > Chromadorea > Rhabditida > Panagrolaimidae > Halicephalobus > Halicephalobus mephisto. The sequence goes on along the minus strand of SWDT01000172.1, from coordinate 16,909 downwards.
GACTTTTTCCGTTGCCAGAAATGCCATTCAAGTGGACAGGATTTCCGGTCAGTTTCTTTTCAGAAAAATGTCTGTCCTGCATCCAGTCGACCAAGTTTTCCATTTTTTAAATTTTTCGAATTTTAAATTAAAAATTAAAAAAAATACTTTTTTAAAATTTTTCGAATTTTAAATTTTGAATTAAAAATTTAAAAAAATATTTTTTTTAATTTTTCGAATTTTTCAAATACTTTTTATTCAAAAATTTTAAGTTTAAAATATTTTATTTAAAAATTAAAATTTTTATTTAACAAAACGAAGGTTTTCATTTCTGTATTTCAAAAAAGCAGTTTTTTCGAGATCATTCTTTTCAGTTTTCACAATAATAAAATCCTCAGAATCGGATTCAGAAGCAGAATCCAGAAATGCAAAGTCCTTAGATTCAGAATCTGTAACTGGGATCTTAGTTTTAGAATCAGAATCAAAAAATGAAGTTTTCTTAGATTCAGAATCTGCAACTAAAATTTTCTTAGATCCCGAATCCGAAGCTAAGGTCTTCTTAGATTCAGAATCCGAAGCTAAGGTCTTCTTAGATTCAGAACCCAAAAGTGAAGCCTTCTTAGATTCAGAATCTGCAACTAAAATTTTCTTAGATCCCGAACCTAAAACCGAAATCTTCTTAGACTCTGATTCAGAACCCAAAAATGAAGCTTTCTTAGATCCAGAATCTGCAACTAAGGTCTTCTTAGATTCAGGTCCTGAACCCAAACGTGAAGCTTTCTGAAGATGCCGAGATTTGATTTCGATGATTGGTTTTTCTTCAACAAAGTCCGGATCTCCTTCCCATTTCGTTCCAGATTTCATAATTTGAACAATTTTTCCGAAATTTTCCCGAAGTTTGCCGGTGTCCCGAGTGAAGATTTCAAACGATTCGTCATTTTCTGAATTTTCCATTATTTTTCTTTTTTTATTTAAAAATTTTCCAGAAATTTGAAAATTTTCATTTATTTTTTTTTTAAATTTCACTGGAGGATTAGAAATATAATATTGAGCATCAAAGTTCTTCGGCACCATGTAATTTTTCTAAAAATAATTTTATTAAAAAAATTAAAAAATAAAATTTTTAAACAAAATAATTTTAGAAATTTTAAAAATTATTTTATTAAAAAATTAAATTTTCAAATAAAATAATTCTAAAAAATTCCTAAAATTACTTTTTTTTTATAAAATTTTCGAATAAAATAATTTTAGAAATTCCTAAAATTACTTTTTTTTATAAAATTTTCAAATAAAATAATTTTAGAAATTTTTAAAATTACTTTTTTTTAAATAAAATTTAAAATAAAATAATTCTAAAAAATTTCTAAAATTATTTTTTTAATAAAATTTTCGAATAAAAATAATTTTTAAAAATTTCTAAAATTATTTTTTTAAATAAAATTTAAAATAAAATAATTCTAAAAAATTTCTAAAATTATTTTTTTAATAAAATTTTCGAATAAAAATAATTTTTAAAAATTTCTAAAATTATTTTTTTTAATAAAATTTTAAAATAAAATAATTCTAAAAAATTTCTAAAATTATTTTTTTAATAAAATTTAAAATAAAATAATTTTAAAAAACCTTGTTTAAAATCGACGAAGAAAAAACAAAACTCATGTGAAGAAAAGGATCCATTTCGAATTCATTCAAAATTTTCTTATTCATGTTCGTAAATCCCATTTTTTTGTTGAAAAAATCCTCAACAACAGAAGAATATTTATCAAAATCGAAATCTGCATCTGATCGAAGTTCCCGAATTGTCCGATTTTTTCTGATTTCTGCATTTTCGCTGGTCGTTGGAGAACTGACTTCGAAGTCCAATTTTGCTTCTTTGAAGGCCCTTATTGACATCTCTAAAAATCACCAAATAACAAAAATAAAAAATAAAAACTTTTACAATTTTCTCAAAACGAAATTTCTGGTTCAGATTACTGTAGAAATTTTTACGAAATTCTTGATCTAGGGTATTTCAAAAAAGTAAAAATTCTTCAATCCAAATTACTGTAAAAATCAAAAGCGATTTTCTACAGAATTGTTTAAAAACGAAATTTTTAATTCGGATTACCATAAAAATCAAGTGATTTTTTACAGAATTGTTTAAAAACAAAATTCTTCAATCCAGATTACTGTAAAAATCAAAAACTTTTATAAAATCCCTGATTCAGATTACTGCAAAAATAAAACTTTTTTCTAAGTTATTCAGATAGAGATTTTTAAAATATTCCAAAATTTAAAAATTCAAAAAATTCTGAAATAAAAAAAATATTTACAGGTCCAAACCTCAAAAACTATAAACAATTATAAATCAACTTTTATTGTACAAACTCTGATTAAAAATAACATGATAAAAACCTGTAACATGAAATATATATCTTACCATTGTTTTCAATGTTTGTTTAATAATTGTTTTATAAATTCCACAGCCGATGTAAATTGAGTCCACCAATAATCTTCACATCCTTGCATTCTTTTACCATAAAATCCAGTAACATACTGTATATTCGACAACAAAGCAGGAGGATTTGCTTTAATAACAACAAACACCAAAACAGGCGTTATGTCATCTGCTGAAGCCGTTCCTTGACCAGATGACAAAGCAAGAAGATTCTCAATTGTTTCACAACATCTAACAACACATGCCATTTTATCTCTTGGAGATTTATAAGCATTAATAATAGCTATTTCAGCTTGAGCAGAAGGCCAAGGACATTCCCCATGGAATCTCCTGGGAATCCTTAGTTCTTGATGATCCGGAGTTACTGTAGAAGCCATTTCTGATAGCGATTTATAAAACACTCTAAAAAATAACTTTAAAATCTTATTTTATACAAAATTAAAAATTACACAAAAACTCAGAATTTCACAAGTACAATTCGCTTAATTTTCTCAAATCTATTTTCTAAATCTACAAAAATAAAAAATACTTCTATATCAAAAATAATTTAAAATTTCTAATTTTAATAGAAATTTTTTATTATAATTTAAATAAATTTTTCACATTGTAACTTTAATAAAAAATTTCCATCGTAATTATAATTTAAATAATTTTTTCAATAATAATTTTAATAAATTTTTAAAATTAAAAATAAAACTTACTCATCTCGAAATTGATCTGCTTCACCATTAGGATATAATGCAAAATGATAAATATAACTCATTAATGATCTTTCTAAATATTTTCTTGCACAATCTAATTTTTTTTCTTCAGCACCTTGCCACATTGCTTCATGTTGCATTTTGTTTGATAATTTTTCCAAGATTTTTTCAACAGAATCCGTTCTTTCATCTTGTACAATTAATTTTTGAAAATCATAGATAAATTCCCTGACAATTACGTCATTTCTTTCTAAATAAAACCTTACTAATACTTCCGTCAGACATTCAATTGTTAAATCTTCTTCTCTGTTAAGTCTCGTTTCCAATTTTTTCAAATAAGATTGAAGTTGTAACAACGTCAATCTGCTTTGTTGTAAGTAATGTAAATATGCTGTTCTTTTTCTATTTTCATCTCTCATCGTTCTTAATAATTTTCTAATACCTTTTGAATCAAATATTGACAAAGATCTTTGAACTTCTCTTATTTGAGCTGTCATAACCCTGTCTTGATCGTTTATAGCTTCTGCAAGTAGAAGTTTCAAATATTCAAATATCGCATTAGATACAGAATCCGCATCCGAAGATTCACTTCCTACCGTAGTTGATGCAATTGAACTCGATGACAAATTTACTGCAGAACTCAAAACAGATCTTAATTTTCTTTTCACATCTATAAATGCTTTACAATTAGTTAAATTTTCCGGATCATAATACGGTCGTTGAATGTCATCTTCGACAATTTCACATTTTGGTTGAATTTCTTGATTATTTTGAGTTATTTGTAATCCTCCAGGACTTCTGTATTTGTTTAATATATCATCAGCTATCTTCTGTCTATCTACAGTAGAAATATTAGAATTATCCGTCAAATGACCCGTAGATCGACTTTCCGTTAATCTGCTCGGTCCAGGTTCTGCTCTTACTGCAATACATTAATTAATAATCACACAGTTATAAAAATAATTTTTTCCAAAATTATTTCAAATAAAATTTTTAAAATTTTCAAAAAACTAAAGCAATTTAGAAAATTTCTAATTTTGAGTGATATTTACTTCACAATCTTATACTTTTTAAGAATGCACTTTTAGATAACTTCAGGAACTTCTGAATTATGATATATATAAATACTAATCCTCAAATATTTTATTAGAAATAACAATTTACTCCAAAGTTCAAAATTCAGAATTAAACTTTGTCACATTAGGACATTTATGAATTTTACCTATTTCAAAAGCTGCTTAAATTCATAGAACTTGATATATCAGAATTAAAATAAAAAATCTTCAATTCATATCCTACTCCGAAAATTCCAAATATTGAATGTCATCTTAGCACGAAAATTCAAATTCCAAAAATCATATCTTAGCACGAAAAGTCCAAATTTCGACCTTCAACTCTAATTCTTATTTTAAAAAAATAAATTTAATTATAACTACCAAATAATAAAAACAAAAAAAACCAACCATTTCCAAAATTCGCTGTTGTAGCAGATTGTGCTAAAGTTTGTCTAAAGCTAACAACTGTTTGTTTTTTATTTCTCAAAGTTGCGCTAACTTTCTGAAGTCCTTGATGAATAAGTGAAAATTTCGATGTACCAGGACTACCAGAAGGACCAGGTTCATCCAATTCTCCAAGTGGAATATTCATCGACATAGTTGGTTGTTTATTTTGACCAGATTTCGATGAATTAGGAACAGCTGCTGATAATCTTCTTATTTCTTGATTTCTTGCAGGACTACTTGGATCCGAATTTGCTGAAAACGGATTAGATGCCGTTCTTAATAATCCATTATTCTGTCCTCCAGCTGTTTCATCTCCAATTAAATCTTTCAAAAATTCCGAATCAATGTCTGATTTCGAATAAAAACTACTTCCACTTGATTGTCTTCTGATTCTACCTTGATCAGATTCAGTATCAACTTGATTCCTTAACGATGCATTCAAATTCGCTGGTATTCTTCTTTGAGGTAAGTCAATTTGCGGATCCATTCTCGCTGGTCCAGGTTCATTAGAATTAGCATTTCCTTGAGGAATTTGTCGTTTAGATCTAATTCCAGATTCATCCATCAACATCATATCAACTTCATTGCTTCTGTTTCCAACATTATCCGCTTCTGAATCACTCACAGTAGCATCTAAGCTCCAAGTGTCACTTCTGTCTTCAGGCAAGTTCAATCCTGCCTGATTCTGGATCTGCTGCGGGACAGGAGGCGGGCCTTGGGGAGGTGGAGGAAGATTAACCATATTCCCATTGACATTATTATTTCCACTTGCATGTCTTCTGAATCTATTTATTCCATCACCAGGTGGAGCTAATTGTAAAGCATGTAATCCTGCTGCTAACATATCTCTGTTATCGTTAGAAAATCCTGTTTCATTATCAGATGCAACAACGTCTGTCGACCAACTATCGCTCACCAAAGAATAAGTTTCATCTCTATATGTTGTCGGATCTTGTGGTGGAATTGTAAATTTTCCAAATTTTTCTTCTAAACCTTCTGGATTTTGTTTTCTTACAGTAACCGGCAAAGGTGGCATCTGAGGTCTCGGAACATTGACCGCAGCACCGTTTATCGTCGAACTCAACGTTGCTTCTTCCGCTTCTTGTTCATTTCTATCGTTAGCATTTCCACTGAACGGTGTGCCTCTTCCGCTATTTCTGTCTCCATCTGACGGTGATCCTCTTCCAGAAACATTCGCACTTATAGGTACAACATCACTAAAATTATCCGGTAATGTACTTATATCTTCTGCTTCGTCTTCATCTTCATTAATACTTGAACATACAGAACCCCCTTGGTCGTCATCACTAGCGGCATCCGTGTTCGTTCTGTCGCTCACCACCGATTCCGTCGTCATAGCCATGAATCTTGTTTTTTTTTCAGCTCCACCATCAGAAATTTTTTGTTTTCTTTTAAATGAAGCCATAAATTTTTCTTCTGATTCTAGTCCTAATGGAACACACGAATTATTAAAAGGAAAAATCAAAATTTCACAAGGAATATCCGAAATCACGGGAGAATTGTCAAAATTATCTTCTGCTTTGGGGGTTTTTTCTTCTGGAGAAAATCCAGAATTTCTAGAAGGCGAAGAATGAAGCAATCTTTGACTTCTCGAAGCCGCATTCTGAACCCTATCGGCAAAGTTCCTCAAACGGCCAGAAGACGACGGTCGGGCAATCGGAGTTCCGTTATTTGACAAATTCTTCAATTCAGAATCCTTCACGACGAATTCAGAAGGTATTCTTTGAATGTAGTCCTTGATCGTTCTCTTCACAGATTCATCAGAAACGGATTCCAGAGCACTAGACTTCAGATAAGCAATGACCGTGTTGACTTCAGAAATGGATCCAATGCATGATCTTCTTTGATAAAGTTCCGATCCAGAATCGTCACTGAGAACATTCGGAAACATGGATTCTATCGAAAGCGCGTCCATGTTCAAAATGGATTTGATGACGTTAGGCATAGCTGTTTGATCCAAATTCCCCAAAAGCATGTCGAAATACCCTGGGGGCTTTTCATGCGGCACAAGGGCCAGAGTTTGCAGAATCTGACCGACTTGCATTAAGTTGAATCTCGCGATGGTTCCGACGGGCGTGTCCGATATCACTCCTATTGTTTCTGGATTCGTGACTGCCGGACAAATAAAACAAGTAAAAACGAGATCAGTACATATTAATCTGGCCTTGGATTCGTCTTTTAATTTCTCCAAAAGCATAGTGTAGAGTTGACGGACAAGCCAAGCGAGAGTGGGAGGAAAACAGGTCATTGAATTCTGGAGGGCGTTGATGAACTTCACCACGATCGATGACAGTCTTCCAATTATCATTTTGTGGTATTCCGAGAGGAGTTTTTGGTATTTTGGAGAAGTAGGATCACTTCCGAATCTTTTTCGTCTTTCTTCGCTGGGAAATCTTTGAGGAGCTTTGCCGGGCTCGATGTCCAGGTAAAGCTCGTCCTGAGCCAGCAAAGCCATAATCGGCTCATGAAGTGCAGCTGTCAGAAATACTTTAGCGGATAGTAATTGTTCATTCAATAACGAATATAACCGACTGAAAGCGGTGGTTCCTTTCCTTAGAATCTTCCTCAAATCAGGAGACGGAGCAAGTTCGAGTTTTATAAGATGGGCCAAAACTTCTAAAAGCTTCTTCTCGTCACTCGGGAAAATTGCACTGTTGTAGAGAAGGTTGAAAACGGATCTGGATAAATCTTCTGGAGGACAGTTAGGAGCAATATCACGGGGTACTTTGTCGGCTGCATCGAGGAATTCCGCGACGGCCCTCGGGGACTGCAAAAGAACGTCGAAAACGGCGGAAATTGTGCTTGCATGATGACCACATCTTCTGTAAGCCTCCAGAAACTGGACTTTTTCTAGTTTTGCAAGTAAACTGCAGCAGTTATCCGGGGAAACGGATGGATGAGAATTGATTAATCGACGAAGAATAACCTAAATTTAATTTGCTTTAAAAATAAATTCCATATATAAACTCACTTGTTCTTGAGTGCATTTCCACGTTAATCTCCCGATATCAGAGATTTCTTCATCGAGAGCGGCGTTCAGGGTCGACAGGGTACCCAGCTCGCTCGTCGTCAAAAGCTTTTCCGATCGAAGTCTTTCACACAAGGCCGCCAATCCGTCTGCAGCACTACCCATATCCATCGTTAAACCCCCTGGAAAAAGTAAAATTAAAAAACACTTATATTTAAATTCAAATAAATTAGGAAAATCGAAAAATAAAAAAGGAGTCTGAATCGAGCAGATGATCACACTGGCCAGTCCGAGTCAGTTCGGGTCAGGACAAACGGAACGACGGACGCACAAAAGCCAAAAAAGTGTTTATAAAAACTTCGTCTGATCAAACATTCCAAGTTTTTAAAAGTAAACTTTGGCCATGAATTATCATGACTGAGTACTACGAACACTAGCAAAACCTCCATCGTGAAAATTGAACAAAAACCGATAAAAATGAAAACACTAGGTAAGTTCATATATGAAAAATGAAATTCAGTCATTGGTTCCTGCGACAGACTGCTGCAAAAACGAACAAAACACAAATAAAATTCGTTAAAAATAGTATTATTATGGAAATTAAAATTAAATTTTGCTATGAAATTATTTTAAAGTGGATTTTTTGGAGAATTTAAAAAATCGAAGATTCAGATTTCAGAAAATTTGAATTTTTGGAAAATTCTAGAAACCATTCAATTCTGGAAAGTTCTTCAAAATTTCAGGCTGATAATTGTGGAAATTAAAATTAAATTTTTCTATGAAATTACTTTAAAGTGGGTTTTTAGAAAATTTCAGAAACTTATGGAATTCTAAAATATTCCAAAAAATTTCGATTTCAGAAGATTCTAGAAAATTTCGATTTCAGAAAATTCCAAAAAATTTCGATTTCAGAAAATTCTAGAAAATTTCGAAATATTTTATTTAGGTGTAGAAACTTTCGTGAATTCTAACATTCTAAAACATTTAATTTCGGTAAATTTACTGGATTCTGGAAGATTCTAGAAAATTTCGAAAACATTTTATTCAAATTCAGAAGCTTCTACTGGATTCTGGAGGATTCCAAAACACTTTATTCCATTTCAGAAGCTCCCGTAAAATTCCAATATGGAAATGGAGGATTCTGAGGACGTCGGATGGATTTATACAAGATTTTTGTGATTGCGTTTATCCCAAATATAATGCTCTTAAGATTAAATTTGTATTTTTAATAATCTTGAAAATTCAGATTCCCCGGTCTTGTTTTAAATCTTCAGCAGGAAAATCCAGCAAAGGTCGGAATTAGAGTTTTTTGCATTTCTGCGTAGAGTTGATCCTCACTCAAACCCACTCCCTTGATGATGTGGTTGGCTTGATTCTTGGTTACTGTACTGAAGGTACTTCCACCGTCCGCGGGATTGACCGACATGTCGATGACGAAGATCGAAGCTCCACTGTTTGCCAGTCTGCTGGCCCCGATCTGGGTCGCTACCTGATCTTGGAAGTAACTGAAATCAATAGTTACAAAAAAAAATTAAAGTAAATAAAATTAATAAAAATAAATTAAAATAAAAATCTTCGAAAATTTTCAATTTCAATAATTTTTTAATTTCAATTACAGTAATTATTTAGTTAGTTAACTTACTCGGTTTCGGCCATGATGACGACTCCGTATTTGCTGAATTCTTTCTTGCCGACGACGTCCGCGATCTCCCCGAATAGGATACTCAGCTTTGGGGCCGTCGGTTCAAACACGGGTTCGAACCAAAAGTGGTCCATTTTGTCGACAAGCCCTGCGGCAGGTTCGAACGGGAAAAGTTCCAATTCACTATCATCGACTACAGTGAACTGGAATCCATTGTTTTCTTGTGGCACTTGTCCGAGAGTTTTTTTCACAACGTTGATGAAAGTCTGAATGCTCGAATTTGTTTGATATGTGTCTTCCACGGCGAAGATAAATCCGGAACATTGGATGGTGTTGCATGGGTAAGCTTCGACGATTTTCGCGGTGATCCCCGTTGAGGCCTTCAGAGCGTCGTCGATGGTGTTGTATACCCAATCCGATCTGTTCTGAGCAATCCTGATCATGTTCGTGTTGTCGTTAGCCACAGAATTGACTCCATTGACGTCGGGGAATCCAACTCCGAAAACCACAGGAACCAGGTCGTGAATGTAACGGGTTATCGCGTTGTTGACGTCATCAGTAGTCCTGAAAATCACCATAGTAAAAAAATGTATAAAAAAGTAAAAATTATTATAAAATTAGAGGGATTTTAAAAAATTTTAGGATTGCAAAAAAAAAACAAGTTGATTTCGCAATAAGTTGCCAGTTTTGCCGTTTTTTAGCTTTCACTCGCTCCTGTGCGGGAATTCAAAAATCGAAAAAAATGAAAATTTTAAAATTAGAAGAATTTAAAAAAATTTTAAGATTATAAAAAAGGAACAAGTTGATTTCGTAATAAATTGCTAATTTTGGGATTTTTACGCAGGAATTTGGAAATTTTTAAAAAATAAATGTAAATTTTTAAAAATTATATTTATTTTTATAAATAATATTAGTAAAATTCCAACTTACACGGTACTTGTGGCCAGGATGACCACTCTGTTCAAGTTTAACGAACTTATTTGCAAAATTTCTTCCACAAGATCCAATCCGCTGAAATGGAAATATTTAAATAATTTTCGAAATTAACAATAATCTACTTCGAAGCTGCTCCGAGACCGAAGTTTTGGTACACCATATGTCTGTCGATGACGGAGTTCCATCTGGCCCTGGTTTCGTCCCTCAGAAATTCGAATTTGAAATGATAGGTGTCGCCGTAGGAAGCTATGGCGAATCTGGCGTGATTTTTGGATCCCAAAGCAACGTCATCTGTGAACGAAAACGCACTCGAAACGGAATGGATAAAGTTCTTGAGGTTGTTATTGTAGTAAGTTTCATTCGTCGATCTCGAACTGTCGACGACGAAAATTACTTCGACTTGTTCACAGAGATACGTCTGACTCAACGAACTATAATAACATAAAAATTTTAAAAAAATAAATTATCTAAAAAAATAAAAAAAAAAATAAATTATTTAAAAAAATAAAAAAAAATAATTTAAAAATTAAAAAAATAAAAAAAAAAAAATTATTTTTAAAAAATAAAAAATAAAACAAATTATTTTAAAAAATTCAAAAAAAAATAAATTATTTAAAAAAATAAAACAAATTATTTAAAAAATTAAAAAAAAACAAATTATTTTAAAAAATTCAAAAAAAAATAAATTATTTTAAAAAATTCAAAAAAAATTAATTTTATAGAAATTTTAAAAATATTAATTTTGAATAATTTTAGAAATATTGATTTAAAAAATTAAAAATGATGTTTATTTTTTAAAATTATTACCTTTGTAAAATAAAAACGAAGAAAAATAAAAATTTCATGATCGATGATCAAAAATAAAAAAATTCAATTTTTATGGAGAAACTTGAAAAAGTAGAAAATCAGCTTGACTTATCAGGAACTTCCTCTTGATTAATCCGCTTTAGATAACGATAGTCAAATTGGACAAGAAACGGATCTGTCATACGTCACATGGGGGACAAATGAGGAAGTCAAATGTCCTGTTAAATAATTACCCAAAATTCTACAAAAATAAACATTTTTTTAAATAAAAAAAATTAATTTTTTCGAAAATAAACATTTTTTTAAATAAAAAAAATTAATTTTTCAAAATAAAAATAAACATATTTTTAAATAAAAAAAATCAAATTTTTCGAAAATAAAAATAAACATTTTTTTTAAATAAAAAAAAAATTAATTTTTCGAAAATAAACATTTTTTTAAATAAAAATTTTTAAATAACATAATTTTCAAATAATTTCTGTTTTATTATCAAAAATACAGATTTCAAAATAATTTGAAATCTCCGTAATTTAGGTAATATTGGGCGAATTTTAATAATTTGAGTAGAAAAAAATAAATTGTCCATTTGTCAGAGAAAGTAGAATTTTATTTAAGGGGTTTTCGAAAAAAATATAGTTCATTCTTACAACAAAAGTCTTTAAAGATTACTGTAAAAGTTATTTATTTACTAATATAAATAAAATTTCTTTCAAAAAAAAGTTACCTAAAATGAATACGAAATTGTTTCTCACCACGAAAGTCTTTAAAAATTACTGTAAAAGTTATTTATTTACCAATTTAAATAAAATTTCTTCTAAAAAAGTTATTTAAAATAAAAATGTTACTAACTCTCACCACGAAAGTCTGAAGATTACTGTAAAAGTTATTTATTTACCAATTTAAATAAAATTTCTTCCAAAAAAAGTTACCTAAAATGAATACGAAATTGTTTCTCACCATGAAAGTCTCTGAAGATTACTGTAAAAATTGTTTATTTACTAATATAAATAAAATTTCTTTTAAAAAAGTTATTTAAAATAAAAATGTTACTAACTCTCACCACGAAAGTCTTTAAAAATTACTGTAAAAGTTATTTACCAAGCAAAATTTCGTCTCCTAAAAATTAACCATGTACAGTAATCAAATCCCTAAGTTACTGTGCGACATAAGCTTTCCAGTAATATTATTAATTCATCATGATCTTTTTGAATTTTTTAAAATTTAAATTTTGTGATTTATAAAATTTTCGAAAATCCACGATGAGATATTTTTGGAAAAATTTAAGAAAGATTTGGAGAATTACCGATGAAAAACCGGAGGATCTCTGGGGATACTTGGATTAACGACGATTGGTGTCAGTTTCCTCCGACTAAGATCGAAAGTTGCTTTCCCTCGACCTTAATCCTTCTTGATCTTCCTGGATTTGAGTAATTTCGCTTCTAGATTTCCGTTTTCAACTTTATTTAAAAAAATAACCCTTATCGATGGAGTACTTTGTACCCAAAAACGGTACATGAGATATAATCTATAGATATACTGAAACGGTTCTGATATATTGGGTATATTGTATTCAATGTGTCAATATATTGAGTTGATATCAGATACGATATATTTAATAAAATCATAATATTAAATACAATGTGTCTGATACATTAGAGCTGTTTCAATGTGTAATTGTTTGTGTGTAGTATACAATCTATGGATATATTGAAACAGTTCTAATATATCTGATACGTTATGTTTTATACACTGATCCATTAAGTATGATATCAGATATGATATGTTTAATAATATCATGATATTAAATACAATGTGTCTGATACATTAGAGCTGTTTCAATGTGTAATTTGTTGTGTGTAGTATATAATCCATGGATATATTGAAGCAGTTCTAATATATCTGATACATTGTGTTTTATGTACTAATGCATTAAGCATGATATCAGATACGATATGTTTAATATACAGATTTATTAAATTTATATGAAATACAATATATTTAATATATCAGTATATTAAATACAATGTATCCGATGTACTAGAGCTGTTTTAATGTGTAATTTATTGTGTATGGTACTGTGATTTCTTGAATACCTTTGTTGTACTGTAATATGCACCTATTAATTTTAAAAGTAAACAAGAAATTTTGTATTTTATATATTCTAAACTAAAAAGTTTCAAATATGATTCTAAAAAATTGATTTCGACAAATAGCAGTAGATTGTAAAATAGCCATCACGTAGAGTATTTCAGTTTCTAACAAGTTCCGAAAATTCGCGTTGAGACAATTTTTGGATAATTTTATTTTTAATTTTTATGATAATTTAATATAATTAAATCTTATTAAAATCACAGATTTGTAAGTTTTATATTTTTAAATCCCGACTGGAAAATTCCGAAAATTCTTGTTGAAAAAATTTTGAAATAATTTTGTTTTTAATTTTAATGATAACCAGATATTACTGTATCCTATTGAAATATATCAAATTTCGCATTTTCGGATAATTTTTAATTTTTATGAAAATTTTTGGATTTTTTCGACCAACATGATTGTTGAATTTTATTGAATCATATTTTTCCAAAAGATCCCCTAGGCAATCTGAAGATCCCACTTGGTCTTCTTCTTTTGGAACTTGTTGTTTTTGAAAAATTCTATTGTATTAAGTTTATTTCAGTGACCGGCTCGGAAAAGATGAAAATTCTCTGCCGAGAGAGCTGGACAGTCACGACGAGTTTCCAAGACAGTTTTCTCTTTTTTTGGAATTTCTCTAAACTTGAATTTTCCAAAAAATGGAAAATGACCAGTTCGCGGTTATTTTGTCTTCAAAAACAATTAACTGTTTATTTCCAAAAGTCACCTCTATCCGGAAATTTTTGTATTTTTAATTGCCTCAGGCGTCGAGTAGGAAGTCTGGTGTAGTTCAGATTCCATTTAAAAAATGAAAAAAAGAAAAAATCACTTTTCAATTTTTTCAAAATAAAAGTTTTTTAAATTTATAAAATTTATTTTTTTTTAATTTTTATAAAAATTAGTTTTTTTTAAATTTTATAAAATTACTTTTTTTTTAAATTTTATAAAATTTATTTTTTTTAAAATTTTATAAAAATTAGTTTTTTTAAAATTTTATAAAAATTATTTTTTTTTAAAATTTTATAAAATTATTATTTTTTTAAATTTTATAAAAATTATTTTTTATAATTTTTTGAAAATTTAATAATTTCAAAAATGATTGATTTTTAATTTTAATTTTTGTCAAATTTTGGATAAAATTCTAAAATTTTTTGAAATCTTCTAAATTCTAAAATTTTTAAAAATCTTTGAAATTTTAAATATTTTCTGAAATTTTTGTTTAATTTTAGAATATTTTGTTTTCAAAAATTGCGATTTTTATTTTATATTTTTTTCTGAAATCTTGTTTCTTTTTTCGATTGAATTCATTCATAATTTTTTAAAAAGAATCAATTTCGGATTTTTTAAACAAACGGATACAAAAGGCAATTTTCGGTTCAGGACCAGTACAGTCATTTTTATTCTTTTAATTTATATTTTTAAAAATAATGAATATAAAAATATAAATTAATTCATGCATACTGTAAATCTAAAATTTTATTTTTTTTCGAAATTATTTAAAAAATTTTTTCGAAATTATTTAAAAATTTATTTTTTTTTGAAAATATTTAAAAATTTATTTTTTTTTTGAAATTATTTAAAAATTTATTTTTTTCGAAATTGTTTAAAAAATTTATTTTTTATTTTTGATAATCATATATTATAAAGAGCGGAAATGGGCGTTGTTATGAAATTGTCTCGACGCGAATATCAGGGATCTCATGAGAACTACAGTAACTTGCGCATTGATTTTAATTTTTCACAATATTTGTTTCGTAATTTATGTGCGGGTAATTTCGTAATTGGTGCTGTGCGAATCTAGGTTTTATTTTTTTTTGCGCATCCATTATTGTGTTAAAGTACTGATAGATAATGAAGTAGTAGTTGGTACCTCTGTTATTGCTATACGAAGAGATCGTCCACGAAATCATTCCATTGCGGATAGGCAAAATTACTACCGGCGCTCAGATGATAGCAACGCTTACGATGCTTTCAAGATCAACGCATTAGATGAAGAAGAAGATATGATTGCCTTTCGGAAGCAGAAAGAGCAGACTACCTCCTGCAGAGACAAATAAATATGTAGGTAAGTTTATATATTATTAAAGTAAATAATATTAAAATCCCTTCAGAAATCTACGAAACCGAAAGTAGCTATTTTTGATGACTTTATTCCTTCAATGTGGAATTCGTTGAATGCTACGGATATCGAATGTATCTGTTATCATATACGTCACTTCCATTTTGAGCAAGAAAAACCTCAACTGAGGTTTGATCAAGTCAATCTTGGTATATTTACTCGCCCTCAAACTAATGATATTTCTTGAAGATGATCATGTCTACGCAGGGAATTTCAAAAAGAATATTAGAAGATATGACAATGCTTTTCTATGACATCTTTGCCGGCGAAATTAGACTTTTCAAGAAATCACGGTCTATTTTTAAACTTCATGGCCAAATCTACTATCTGCTGATGACAGTTGAATGATGATATTTTCCCGAAGTATCTTCAGCTCTACTTCTTAAATTCAAATGAAGCTGATCGTGAGCGATTAGGTCATCTAAGCAATGATACTTTCTTTGTGTTATAACTACTTTGGCGCATTTGCTAAATGAGAATAATGTCTATTGAATCATTTAAAATGATGAAAGACATTATTACAGAAAGAAATCTCGGGCTAAACGCCAGAATAGGCTATCTTCTGTATTATTAAAGCAAGCTGGATAGAAATTAATAATAAGTTCTTGGACAATCTTCCTGAGGACACGAAAACTTGAAATTATGGATAAAGCTGAACGTAATGATCAAATTGATAATGATCTTACTATTAAATTTCTTAACAGCTTGATACCTGCAGGATATTTACCATATAACCTGCATCTCAAAAAAGGAGCTACAGAGAAGCTTCGTGATTTACATATTAATAAGGGTCTGTACAATGGTACCAGGCTGACTATACAATATATGAATAAATATATCTTAGGATGTAAAGTCGCAGCTGGTAATAATAAAGATCAGTGCATATTGGTCTTGCGCATCGCCTTTTCCGTAGGAGAAGACAATTCACTATTTAGTTTAAAGCATAGGTAATTCTCAACAAGATTAGCTTTCACTATAGTTATTAACAAAAGTAAAGGCCAGATTTTCCGTAGAGTAGATTTATATATACCCATTCCAATCTTCTCCCACAACCATATGTGGCTTGCCCTAGAGTACGTAGTAGAGAAGATTTAAAAATTTGAGTCCCAAAAGGAAAAGTGCTCATAATGTAGTTTATAAAGAATTATTGTAGATTTTAATATATATATATATATTGTGTTACTATTTTTAAGGTTTTAAAATATGAATAGATGTATATAATTTTTAAACGAATTAAAAATATCCAAAACAATCAAAACGGCAGGTTCCAAGAGCAAAGAGCCCGCCGAAGGCGGGCTGCTTCGCTTGTTGAAAAAAGAATAAATTTATTTTTTTATTTATTTTTCCGAGAAATAAAACCAGTTATTTTATTTTTTGAAGAAAATCGACCAAAACAAAAATCAAAAAATAGCAATTTATTTTGGTTTTGAGATCTCATCGAAGTCCGATATCTCCAAATCTCCGCTCTTTGGTCATTTTGCATATTTTGTTCCAAAATTGAGTCCATTCGATTTCTCTCCGCCTGAATTGCTCTTTGCTTTTGGTTATGAATCTGAGCTTGAAATATCTGTTTTATTTTCTAAATTATTTGTAACGTCTATTTTTTTACTTTTTCATAAAAATTATTTTTTATCATTACGAAATTTGGCTATTTTTAGTTTTATAAA